>JAPXFQ010001278.1:0-10540 GCA_028564705.1 Apricaphanius iberus
TCATTCACTGTAAGCCTTTTTATTCACCGCGTGAGATCGCTTCATTCATTCTGGTGGCTGCCTACATTCCGCCGAGCGCGGACGTGCACGAGGCTCAGCGCACGCTTGCAGGCCAGATATTACATGCGGAGCGGTCTTTTCCGGACTCTCTTGTTATCGTGCTTGGTGACTTTAACAAGGGAAACCTGAGCCAGGAATTACCAAAGTATAGACAGTTCATTAAATGCCCGACCAGAGAGGAGAACACGTTGGATCACTGCTACACTACAGTCAGCAGAGCGTATCATGCTGTGCCGCGCGCTGCCCTCGGACTATCAGATCACGTGATGGTGCACCTAATTCCCTCATACCGACAGAGACTGAAATTGGCCAAGCCTGTCGTGATAACAACAAGGAAATACACCTCTGAAGCTGTGGAGGAGCTGCGCTCATGTTGGGAGACGACAGACTGGGGAGCGTTTGGAGCAGCCACGGACAATCTGGACGAGTATACGGACACTGTGACCTCATACATTCAGTTCAATGAGACGCGCATCATCCCAACGTGCACCAGGATTTGTTATAACAATGACAAGCCCTGGTTCACACCCAAGCTCCGGCACCTACGTGAGGAGAAGGAAGTAGCGCGGCGGAGCGAGGACCGGAGTACATACAGACGAGCAAAGTACCACTTCAGCAGTGAAGTGAGAAGAGCAAAATCTGTGTACTCCAACCATATACAGGAACACTTTAGCTCCAATGACTCTGCAGCCGTGTGGAGGGGGTTGAGGGCTCTCACAAACTACAAGCCCAAAGCCCCCCAGGCCCTGAACGACCGGACTCTCGCCCAGGGCCTGAATACACACTACTGCCGCTTTGAACAGCCGTCTGCTCCTCACACCTCTGCTCCCCCCACCATCACCCCAACCATCAACGACCCCAGCACTTCATCAAAGGACTCCTCAGACCCTGCCCTCTCCATCCAGGAGGAGGATGTGCGCCGACAGTTCTTGAGGCTGAACAGGAGGGCAGAGCGTATCATGCTGTGCCGCGCGCTGCCCTCGGACTATCAGATCACGTGATGGTGCACCTAATTCCCTCATACCGACAGAGACTGAAATTGGCCAAGCCTGCGGTGATAACAACAAGAAAATACACCTCTGAAGCTGTGGAGGAGCTGCGCTCATGTTGGGAGACGACAGACTGGGGAGCGTTTGGAGCAGCCACGGACAATCTGGACGAGTATACGGACACTGTGACCTCATACATTCAGTTCAATGAGACGCGCATCATCCCAACGCGCACCAGGATTTGTTATAACAATGACAAGCCCTGGTTCACACCCAAGCTCTGCCACCTACGTGAGGAGAAGGAAGTAGCACGGCGGAGTGAGGACCGGAGTACATACAGACGAGCAAAGTACCACTTCAGCAGTGAAGTGAGAAGAGCAAAATCTGTGTACTCCAACCATATACAGGAACACTTTAGCTCCAACGACTCTGCAGCCGTGTGGAGGGGGTTGAGGGCTCTCACAAACTACAAGCCCAAAGCCCCCCAGGCCCTGAACGACCGGACTCTCGCCCAGGGCCTGAATACACACTACTGCCGCTTTGAACAGCCGTCTGCTCCTCACACCTCTGCTGCCCCCACCATCACCCCAACCATCAACGACCCCAGCACTTCATCAAAGGACTCCTCAGACCCCCCCTCCTGCCCGCCTGCCCTCTCCATCCAGGAGGAGGATGTGCGCCGACAGTTCTTGAGGCTGAACAGGAGGAAGGCCCCCGGGCCGGACGGTGTCTCCCTCTCCATCCTGAGACACTGCGCGGATGAGCTGGCCCACGTGTTCACGGACATTTTCATCACCTCCCTGGCGCTCTGTCGCGTGCCGTCCTGCTTCAAAACCTCCACCATCGTCCCTGTCCCCAAAAAGCCACGGATCACAGGACTTAATGACTACAGGCCGGTGGCGCTGACGTCTGTGGTCATGAAGTCATTTGAGCGCTTGGTTCTGCCCCTCCTCAAGGACATCACCGCCCCCCTCCTGGACCCACTGCAGTTCGCCTACAGAGCCAACAGGTCTGTGGTGATGCAGTGAACCTGCCCCCTTGGCCCCCATTTCATCCTGGAGCTTCTGGACTCTGTAACCTACGCCAGGATATGTTTGTGGCTTTCAGCTCTGCCTTAAAAACCATCCTTCTGGACTGCTAGGACAAGCTCTACAGCTCAGGCGAAAAAAATTCCCTCTGCAGGTGGGATCAAATAACCAAAAAAAGGACCGGAGACAGCCACGTGCGGTTGCGGGAGATTGTCTAGGACATATTATATTTAAACACTGGGACTCCTCAGGGCTGTGTACTATCCCCCTGGCTCTTCTCGCTGTATACAAACTGCTGCACCTCCAGTCACCAGTCCGTAAAGCTGATCAAGTTTGCGGACGACACCACCCTCATCGGACTTATCTCAGACGGTGATGAGTCCGCCTACAGCAGAGAGGTGGACCGGCTGGCTTCCTGGTGCAGTCACAACAACCTGGAGCTGAACGCCCAGAAGACAGTGGAGATGATCATGGACTTCAGGAAAGTCACAGCCCCACCGTATCCCCTCACCCTGATGGACTCTCCCACCCCCATCTCCATCGTGTACTCCTTCCGTTTCCTGGGCACCACCATCACCCAGGACCTCAAGTGGGAACCATCAGCTCCCTCATCAAGAAGGCCCAGCAGAGGATGTACTTCCTGCGGCAGCTGAGGAAACTCAAGGTGCCGACCGAGATGCTGGTGCAGTTCTACACGGCCATCATCGAGTCCATCCTCACCTCCTCCATCACCGTGTGGTTCCCCGGCGCCGCAGACCGGGACAGACACCGACTGCAGCGCATCATGCGTGCTGCTGAGAAGGTGATTGGCTGCAGGCTCCCATCCCTCCGGGACCTGTTCTCCTCCAGGACCCGGAGGCGTGTGGGTCGGATCACAGCTGACTCTTCTCAACCTGGACACCGACTATTCTCCCTCCTCCCCTCAGGCAGGAGGCTACGGTCCATCCAGACCCACACCTCCCGCCACCTGAACAGTTTCTTCCCCTCCGCCATCAGACTCATGAACAATAACAAGACCCGATAGTTCAGTTAAAGACCCATGTAGAATAGAACCATCTGCACTACGTAACTTTATTTTACTGCACTGTGTGGTCTGATCACACTTAGATCTGCTGCTGTCATTCACCTGCACATCTGTGAATGGAACCCTGCTGCTGTTCTCATGTTAAAAAGGATGTTTATCTTTTCATAGTTCTTTTATATACTTACAGATTATAATATTTATAAAGACTTTAGCCTTATGGCTCATTCTTTTTATTTTATTTTTTATTTTATTTTATTTTATTTTTACTTATGTTAAATGTTTTATGTGCACAACTGTACCGGAAAAAATTCCTAGTTTGTGAACTTGTTCTCAAACAATGGCAATAAAACCGATTCTGATTCTGATTCTGATATTTGATTAAACAACAACGCCGCCGTGAACTTAGCCTTTCCGCATCGTCCATTTAGCTAGACCTGAGTCAAGAGCCCCATGATAACACTGGGTACAACTTAAGCGGGCGGAAGGATATTAATTCAGTGCGACCGGCCAAAAGTATATTAAAGAACCGGGCGGAGCAGCGGACTTTGAAAGCTAACCCAGTTCACATAGCATTCTGGCGGAGAATAGAGCCGTGTCACAGCGGGACTCATGCTTGAAGTATGAAAGGGAAATTACGATGGGCGTGCTAACGTCGTGCACAGCATTGCGCGGAATCATATCCTGGTCATAAATTAGTAGCCGGCTGGACTTCATTGAGTAGTCGGCTATATAGCCGGCAGCCGGCACTTGTGGAAAGCCCTGAGGAAGCTGGAATTGAAACTATGACCCTCTGATTGTAGGACAACTCCTCTACCTACTGAGGCCATGTCCACACGTAGCCGGGTTTTTTTTTTAAACGAAGATTTTCCTCTGCTCCTTGAAAAAAAAATCTCCATCCACACGTAACCGGATAAATGCGTTTTTCAGCACATTCATAGACGTGGCAAACCTGTAGGGGGCAGTAGTTCTCCCCAGTCCTATCCGCCAAGAGAAACTTTATATCCTCTCTTCAGCGCGCAGCAGTTATACAGCTTATAAAAGCAAACAAACAAGACGCGTTTTAACAATGGATGATACCAACACAGCTCTAAATAAATGCTGTTTTCTAGAGTAAACACAGGTCGCACATGAGGTGTTGGATCATTTTTTGTCGCGGAAAGTGGCGTTACGGCTCTTAAAACTCCGTTTTCACCGTCCACACGCAGATACCGAAAACGGAGAAAACGCAAATCTCCACTTTGGCCGGAGTTTTTAAAAAGCTTCGTTTTTGGTGCCGAAAACCTCCGGCTACGTGTGGATAACAGGCCAAACCGTAGAAAAATATCTCCGTTTTGGAAGATACCCGGCTACGTGTGGACAGGGTCGCCACAGTGACCCCAGAATGAGGGACTGCTGAATTTTGGAAAATGACCTTCACAAATTGAACAGTTACTTCTTTAAACTAATTGCTGATGGCTTTCCATTTGGGCATTGTGTTAACAGACACCTGTATGCTCCAGTCTGACAAACCTCCAAACTGTGAGCAGCTGATCACTGATTATCAAATGCATTTGATTAGCTACTGTTTTCTCAATTATATTGAAGCATCAAAGCTGGAGTTTTTCTTCTCAGTTTATTATCATCTTTTTGTTTAATAACTGTATATGTGAACAAATTATGAAAGGTTTTGATTTGAATGCTAAAGTAGATAATAAAGAGCAGAATCTGTCTGATTTTCTGTATTTTTGACATTCAATTTAAATAATTTTAGAACCTGGTAAGCACCGGATTATGTTCTTACGTCCAGATAGCCTATATAAAACATTATTTTATGATATATGTCACTAAAAAGGACTATGCTTTTTGTCTTTATGACCCTCAAAGCATGTGTTGGAATGGTTTGTTCCACAGAACCATCTGGTTTATTATAAGAAGCAGGAAGTATTTGGCCTGTGATAAAGAACAGATGAACAAAGGGTTAACATAACCATATTGACATGTTTTGGCAGTCTAACAATAAAGCCATTAGGCTATTGATTGAAGGTTTTTCAGTTCTTAACAGAAATCATGACACATTAAACAAAGGAACCAAATTAAAGTAATTTAAAATAAATCTGCTCAATTATCTATAAATAAATAAATAAATCGGTTATTTTAAAATAGCAGGTCTACACTGGTAAAGCCTAATCATAGCTGCAGAGGCTGAGTAAGTTGATGAGGGGAAGTATTGTGCCTTGGCTCCAGGACTTGAACATCTGGACGTGCAGCTGCTGTAGGATGTAATCAGTGAAGTGACATTACAATAACTTCTATATGAGAACGTGACATTATTATAGAACATGATCAGACATGCCACTAAACAGAAAAAACAACTCCGATCCTAGATTTGTCTTCAATAAAAGCTCCTAGACATCTGAGGTAGACTCCTTACCTGCCGGTCATAAGCTGGCTGCGGGACGGGCTGCAGAGCGGCTGAACGTAGTAATTCTCCAGTTTCACTCCCTGTGCAGCTAGCCGGTCCAGGTTTGGGGTTTTGACCTCGGAGCCGTGGTACCCAACATCCCTGAAGCCCTGATCATCCACCAGGATGAAGACAATATGCGGCTGGGGGACCCGCTGATCGGAAACATCTCCTCCGTTGCGCTGCTGTTCTCCGGACCTCCCGTTCTCCCAGGACATGTGAACGTTCCGTGCCGGTGCAACGATGAAGCTGAGGAGGAAAGTCACCGGTGGCCAATGAAGGAACATGTTTCAGCCCGACACCCGATCCGATCAGGCCGAGCCGAGGCAGAGGTGCTGTGTTGAGGGGACGACGGCAATGCTTGTAGATCGGGTTGGAAATGCGTTCGGCCGTTTGCACCGCCACGCGGTCCTCATTGTAATGGTCTACTATATTACTGTGCTCTCTCAGCTGTCAGACCGTAGCAGCATGATCCGCAGCAAGAAGGATTAGGGTTGAAAATTTAAAGGCTTAAGCCAGACACTCAGTGCTCCTCCTGGCAAGCAGAAAGCCGGTGGAGTTCCGTTCAGTGAAACAGCAGCTGCCCTGTCCCCCTAAACTGCTGCCTTCAGCTCACAGCGGCCCGATCCAAGCCCGGATTCTGTTCTGTAGGTCCACATCCGCATTCTTCTCCCAGTCCAAACCCCTTACTGCCATGACGCGTTCACACGTTGCTCATAATGCTCCCATTTTTCTATCTGCTCCATGTTTGAGCGGAAAGACCGAACTAGAATGTCTGTGCTGAACAAGATATGGCAAGCAATTTTTAAATTTATTCCTTTATCAGCATTTTCAACATGTTCTTAAAGGAAAAGTTCATTTTGTTTTGTTTTTTATACCTGGACCTTGTGGAATGTTTTTCACTGTGTAATGAAATTAGTTAGGAGGAGGCTACTTGGGCTTGAGCTCTGGATGTCTTCTGAGAAGCCCCGAATCTCAATTTTACTTTTGAAAGAGGAAAAATGCCTCTCAAAAATAAGTATAGTACCAGAGCTCACCAGAGGGGCAGCAGCTACGTAAAGTAGACTTTGTAGACTCCTGAGCCATAGGTCCCTGAAGAAGAAATACCTCAGCTTCCATAGCAGCCTGCCTCTCCTATCTGGGGATACTGATGCTTAAACACCTGCCGGTATGGCTGGACAATTATTCAAATTTTAATAAAAATTGTGATATTAAAAAGCTCGATCTCAATTAATCGTGGGGTGTGTTTTAATAATTATGCCAACTGACTAGTCAGGTCGAAGCATTGCCTTGTTGTCAAGCTAACTTGCCAATCAAGTCGGAGAAAAAAATGCTATAGTTAATCCCGACGCTGTTTTGTAAAACAAAAGTGCAGTATCAAGATTGTGCAGCTGGTTAAGAATTTTGGAGGAAAATAGACAACAGAGAAGATGATAAAGATGACCACATTGTTGACACTGAGCACAGATGAGAACACCACAATGAAATTGTGGAGATAAGTTGCAATGTGAGCTCAGGAGTTTGAAAATGGTTTGGATATTTCAGAGAGGACAGTCGCCAGACTACACTGATATGTAAAAGCTGCTGACAGACAGTTTCAACAAAGCAGTTTTGAATTGGTGTGATGTAGTTCGCAATACAACCGCAGCAGGACACACTCTTTATGCAACATTAATAGTGAAGGCTATATATAATTGCTTTTATTATTGTTTTATTGATTAGACAAAATCAAATCAAAAATTGAGATTGTTCTATATACTGAAACTAATCATGTTATATTATTTTCATAATCGCCAAGCCGTACCTGCTGGACAAGACTGTTGCTGATGTGGATATCAGGAACATTTTTAGACAAAAGTACAGATGGACAACAGTGGCTGTGATGAAACAGATCATAATTCAGGTCTGTGAATCTTATTTTAAAACTGCTGTCTTGCTAAATGTCAAATTACTGTAAGTTTTGGTACAAAAAATTAATTTTAGTTAGTTAATGTTACGTTTGTGTTAACATGTGAAGGATATAAAAATACTTTGATCATGATGAAAAATAAGTTAATATCAAAAAGAAAGATGTTTTCTGGATGATTAAAAACCAACTAAATAGAATAAAGTAGTATTACTGTGACTTAATAGTCAAACATTGAGTAGACTATAAAATATAAATATAATATTACTTCTGTAGCACTTTTTCATCATTTTGGCCAACCGGGCCAGATAATCCAGTCATAACAACTTTTTTACTCTTAAACTATAAGTTTTAAACTATAATAGAATAATTTCTATAGTGGCTATTTATTTTTTATTCATTTAAATGCTTAATCTGAATGAGTTGAACAATCCACATTGTGCCACCACGCATACGGCAGATGAATACATGCCACTTTTTTCGACCATGACAAAAAACACTGATTATAGACCTACATATAAACAATGAAATTAAACTTGAAATGCTCAACGTGTTTGTCTACTCAAATATTGGGACTGCTGCAGAGGCTGGTATCATAAGGTTTTGGACTTTTGGCTGGGGTTTGGGATGTTGTTCTGGAGGCTGAGTCTGTACATCTGTCCATCAAGTGGTCAGGGGTGTGAAGTTTTTAAATAATAGTAATATTTTGCTATAGTAAAAGTTATATGTATGTATGTATGTATGTATGTATGTATGTATGTATGTATGTATGTATAGTCGCTCAGAAAGCAAAGAAAAACGGGATTAAATCAGGTTAAGAAAGAAGATCAGAGCAGGAAAAACAACAGATGCCATTTTCATGCCTAAGACAATAGGAATTTAGTAGCCCACTTGCTCCATAATATCGGCTCTTAAAGCTGCATTCCAGATAAATTATTTATTTATAAAAATTTTATATATCTTTAAAATGATCTGGGGTTCAGTCCTATGATAAAAGGCTAGTGCTCAAAAATATTTGTTATTTTTCTTAAGTCCCTCTTTCCTCCTATAGACCCCTATGCAATTCAGACTGAGCGCCAATTTTTTTAATCCAATAGAATTCAAGTTTCTCCCATGTCGCCTGTCAATCAACATGCTAATCACACAAACCTGTGGATTTGAGGCCGCGCAGACAGGCTTCTCCATATCTTCCTGTTTACAGTCACCATAATGGCAGAGAGCGGGCAGGGAGAAGTCACAGCAAACTTCTGCTAAACAGTTAGCCATTCCAGGGCTTCATCAACTTCAGAAAAAAACATAAATAAAACTCGAAAAATGCCTTAGAGTCCAGATTAGGGTGTTACGTCAATATGTGTCCCCACCCTCGATTTACATCAGAGATGCTTTTCAACATGGAGATAGGCTACCATTGAATCTTTAAAGGCTTCAAACTGACACAGCTTTGGACACATTTCTGCTGAACAGAGAAGACAGTCATATATTCAACAAAGCAAATCAATATAACATTTAATTGATAAAGTACTGCTGTGATGGACTGGTGACCTGTCCAGGGTGTACCCCGCCTCTCGCCCGTTGACAGCTGGAGATAGGCACATGCCCCCCCTGCAAGCCCTTGAGGAATAAGCGGTTCAGAAAATGGATGGATGGATGATAAAGTGCTGTAGATCTGCAGCATAAGAGTACTTGTCCTGTCTGAGACACTCACATGTCTGCCAGTCTGGCAGGCATAACTTTTTTGCAAACATTGCAGAGTAAAATATGCAAATGTTAGAGGTCCTTAGAATACCCACTATTAAATAGATACAACTTTGGAGCATGTGAGTACATTGTTCAAAATGCTAAAAAAATGGCAGACATGAGAGTTTTTGTGAATGCTAGAGCTTGGTTGGGGAAGTACGATGGCTCAGGTCTGAAAATTACCCCTTATTTTCAAATTCAAAACTTCACAGGTATGAATCTCTCTGCACTAGTTTGAAATGTATTGACTCCTGGAACTTTTCCTGGAACCAGGACAGTTTCCTGGACCCATTACTTCCTTGTGTTTCCCCTGCCAAAACCAGATAAGAAATGTCAAAGTTGACTCCAGAAAAATGCTATTTTCGGGAGGTAGTGCATCTTCTTTTACCCAGGACTTTAATAATAATAATGGATTGCATGTATAAAGTACATTTCAAGATACCTAATATGCTTTACGTTTCCATTATTCTTTCACTTACTGATGGAGGCAAGCTACAGTTGTAGCCACAGTCGTATTGCGCCATCAGAGTCCATGCCCAACTCAAAATATTGGAGCAGCAACAATATAACACTTGTAGGTGTACATTAAAATGCCACCATTAAAATAAAAAAAATCTGAAAATGTTTTGATTTGAACAATGAATGTCCTCTTTCAGGATGAATACAGAATCTTAATACTACTCTGAAGCACTTAAACTGACCACTTTTCTTCTATAAGAAGCCTTCCAGAGTGTGCTGATTGGATTTTCTTTTTGGTGGCATCTTTCTCACACCTCTGGGCAGGAAGAAACCATGAACAGGAGAAGATTACTAATACTTATTATTATTATTATTACAACTATTACTATTATGTGACTCTGAGCCCTGCTCTGGCAGCTGCAAGCACTTCAGTGACCGGATCAATAAAGTATCTTTGAATTGAATTGAATTATAAGCAGGCTATATTATTTTCTCAGACATTTGCTCAAATATAATATTACTTTACTACTACTATTATCACTAAATTATTATCATAATTATACAACATATAAAGTAGCAATAAAAACTGATTTGCACAGCTAAAAATAAAAAAACGGCAATACAAGCTGGCATAGTATGGCATCAATGGGCTTTCTGTGGTTGTAAATCTCTTCATTTCAGTTCATGACACGTTCACAGTGCAGTGGTGGCTACACAAATAAACAGCAAATAATTTTCCCTTATAAACAAATGAAAACACACTCTTACGAATCTGTTTGTTTTCACTAATTGAACGCTTGAAGGGAGGACCTAATTACCAAAATGACGCTCTGCTTCTCGTCTATGACGGCTCAGACAGCCTTTCCTAAGATGGCGCAGAGGATGGCAGCCGTGGTG
>JAPXFQ010001279.1:0-100000 GCA_028564705.1 Apricaphanius iberus
ATTCAACATGGCTCATTCTGTAACTTAATTAAAACGATAAAGAAAATTATATTGCTTTTTCGTTTTCATGCTTCCCGCCGCAAAAAGTGTAACATATTTCAAAGTGGATTCGCAATCCCACACGGCGCAGGTGATTGACGTCAGCGCAGGCGCCTCTTTTTCACTTTTCAGCCTGACTGTGCTTAGCGTTCAGTAGGGGGCGTTGTTTTTATGTTACGCTGAAGAAAAAGAGGGAAAGTAACAAGAGGTAGACGAAGGCACGTGGAAAACGTAAGACACGACACTTCACGAGAGTATATACGGGAAAGGTTCGTATCAAGCATGGCAAAATCTGTCCCAGAACTGCTGAGGGAGGCAGCAGCTGCCCTACAACGGCAAAACCAATCAGGAACAGCAGGATCCGAACAAACTGCCTCCACTTCAACCTCGACATCCTTTGCTCCTGAGCACCGTAATGCTCGAGGTAAGATTCCAAGCTAGCAAGCTAATAAGAAAAAACAGATGCAGTTGCGATTTATTTTAAATGAATATATATATTAGTGGGAGAGAGAGAAACTGAATTGAATAATTTAGTATTTTTATTTGATATTCTAAATAAAGTTCCGTTGAATCAAATTTTGCTTAAACATTGTTTACATATTTCTTTCAGCTGAGGTTTTAAGGCTTTTTAGTCCCTACCCTCCACGGGCTGCACCAAGGAGGTCAGCCCCGCCATCCATGGATGCGAAGAAACCCAAAAAGGTCACATACACGCACCTTTTTTTTTGTTTGGCAAAAAGAAAGGACTGTTGTGTCCCAAATCCAGCCATGAAAAGAATGCTCGAAAGTGCAGGATTAGGTGAAAAAAAAGTCACTTTCTCAGGTACGTTCACAGTATGTACTGTATATGTCAGCTGTGCTATAAAAAATGTGAAAGGTTTGTCAGTTTTCTGAGGGCAGATATTCCAAACATAAACGCCATTGCAAGCTATCTTCATCCAATGTCAGGGACATGACTTTACACAATGAGTACAAAGACTGATGAAAAGAACAGTTGTGAATTTTGTGAAGTAGCCCAGTGTTGTCATTTATAAATTTGTTAGCAGAATCCTTAATAATAGTCTACTTATGCTCAGCGTTAAACATTTTTCACACAAAGTAATTTTCTGATTTATACAATTGTGCATGAGCATAGATCTACTCAATTTTTCCCCTTATAAATGACTCTCTTCTTAGAAACTTGAGCTTGGATCATGAATAGACAATATTGATAATGGATGGATGGTCTTTTAATTTTACTTTTTTGTATTGTACATGCTGTGCCTAAAGTGATAAAACAGTAGTGGGAGCAGAGAAAATCATTAAGGAAGTGAGAAAATGCTGAATTTATTGTACAGGCTGAAGAAAATACAGAGGTGCGGGGTTTATGTTAAATAAACAAAGCCATAACTGCACTACTCTGCACTTATCAGCAGAACTTAAATTCTCACTAATAAAAAGGGGACTATTGAAATATAATGAAATTCTTTAAAAAGGAGGCAACAATTTCTGTTGTAAATTATAACCAAGTTTTAAGATGGTAATTTATTTATTATATTATAGAGTTGTTTATGAAAATGTATCCAGTATTTCATGTTTAACAATGCAGGGATTATAAATGTCTGCTCCACCCTACCTTTTTTCACGAGCAGCTGTGGCTTAAATTAACCATTTCACTCACTGTGTTGTCAGTTTCCTCATTTAAAAAGTTAGTGCAATGCTCATTTTGCCTACAGTCGCACACATTTCCAACCATTTTTCTTTCCCCATAATTCACAAAGTTTGCATTGAAAGTGACTTGTGCAGCTTTCAGGACCTGTTTAGTGCCTTAGAAGGCCTAATAAACGGGGAACCTGATCTTAATGTATTTATGAAAACAATATAAACCTATTCCTGAATGTGTGTACAGCTTTTGTAAATCTAGCAATACACATAAATGCAGGTTGTCTTGTCACTGTTGACATGTAACCCAAAATTGGTCATTATGTTTTTGTTTCTCCCCTCAGACAGATCCTGTAGTGCTACAGAGTTTTCAGAACACCTGCAGGCGTACTTTCCACCCCTTAAACTCTGTGGTGGGTTTCAACTGCTGCGGACCCGTGGTTCCACAAGATCCAAGGTCTTGGATATCCTCCCTTGTTCCAATGACGGATATACTCCAGAACTCCTTTCCAAAAAAGAACTTGGAGTGGGGGGAGCTGTGATATATATAAGGCCACTCCAAAAAGATATTGACCTGCAGGTAATATTTCTAAAAATCACTATTTAATTCTTTGGAAAGTGATAGATTATAGGCAGAGAAGTTCCCAGCCTAACCCTCACAAGGGAAGTCTGTCTCTACAAAATACACCGTCACATTGTAGTAGATATTTGATAGTTCGATCTATATAAATACATTTATTTTTATGTTTGTTAGAATCTTCCCAGTGTCACCCCCACATCTCAGACAACTGGACCAATGGTGGAATGTGTCTACTGTACACAGATCTATAGCTTCTCTGAGATCGAAGGCCACATCGACCGTTGTGAGAAGTGAGACATATTTTTGTTTATACATGCATTTCAAAGTTTTGAGCCTTCAAGTCTTACACACATTAAATCATATTGTAGTTTTCTTCCATTTCATTAACATTTTCTTGTTATCATTTCAAGACAAAATATTACTCCAGACTCAAATGCTGATCAAACCTCAGCGATAACCATGTCAGGAAGCTCAGGCACGAGTGAAGCAGGAACATCAAATGCCATGTCAGGAAGCTCAGGCACGAGTCAAGCAGGAACATCAAATGCCATGTCAGGAAGCTCAGGCACGAGTCAAGCAGGAACATCAGCTGCTGCTATCTCCTTAAGCAGCCCAAGTACTATTGAAGATGAGAGTAGTAGCTCTGAAGGTGCCACGGTTTAATTGAATATACAGTTTTGGCATAACGATATGTTTAAATATGTATGTATCTATCTTTTTATTTATATATATATATATATATATATATATATATATATATATACTGTTCACAAAAATTAAAAGAGCACTTTAAAGAAACACATTAGATACATCAGATCTCAATATGAAGTTGGATATCTATACAATAACAGGGCAATGTCTTAGGAACTAAAGGATGCCAAGTCTTTTAATAAAAGTTTTTCGCCTAATGGACCGAAACATAATGTCCCAAAGATGTTCTATTGGGTTTCAGTCAGGGGATCGTGAAGGCCATTCAATTGTTTCAATTCCTTCATCCTCCAGGTACTGCCTGCATACTCTTGCCATATGAGGTCAGGCATTGTCGGGCATTAGGAGGAAACTAGGACCTACTGCACCAGGGTAGGGTCTGACAATGGGTTCAAGGATTTCATCCCCATAACTTATGGCAGTCAGAGCACAATTTCCTTGGCAATAGAGGTCTGTGCGTCCCTCCATGGATATGCCTCACCAGACTATCATTGACCCACCACCAAACCTGTCATGTTGAACGAAGGTTGCAGGCAGCATAACGTTCTCATTGTCTTTTTTAGACTCTTTCACGTCAATCACAGGTAATCAGGTATGAACCTGCTCTCGTCTGTAGAAAATACAGGGCGCCAGTGGCGGACTCGCCAATTCTGGTGTTCTTGAGCAAATCCCAGTCGAGCTCCATGGTGCTGGGCAGGAGTACAACAGGACCTACTACAGGACGTCGGGCCCTCAGCCCATCTTGATGAAGTCTGTTCCTGATTGTTTGGGTAGAGACATTCACACCAGTGGCCCTCTGGAGGTCATTCTGTAGGGCACGAGCAGTGCTCAGCCTGTTCCGCCTTGCACAAAGGAGCAGGTATCGGTCCTGCTGATGGGTTGAGGACCTTCTACGGCCCTGTCCAGCTCTCCGAGAATAACCACCAGTCTCCTGAAATCTCCATGTTCTGGAGATTGTGCTGGGAGACACATTAAACCTTCTTGCTGCAGCACGTGTGGATGTGCCATCCTGGAGAAGTTGGACAACCTTGTGCAACTTCTGTAGGGTTAAGGAATCGCCTCATACTGCCAGTAGAGATAATTACTCAAGCCAAAACCAGCCAAAAAAGATCAAGAGGGAGAAACTTGAAATGACCTCCACATGTAAAACCAGTCCTGTTTTGAGGGTTTTCTAATTGTTGCCACTGTAGTGCACCTGTTGTTAAGTCCATGAACACCAATACAGCTGAAAGTGATTAACGATGCTCTCAGCTGCTTAGCCAACCAGAAAATTATCAGACAGATTTAATTGATTTCATGCCAGGCCCAATAAAAAAAGTGTTCCTTTAATTTTGTGATATGTATGTGTATATATATATATATATATATATATATATATATATATGTGTGTGTGTGTGTTTATATATATGTGTGTGTATATGTATATGTGTGTGTGTTTATATATATGTGTGTGTATATGTATATATGTATGTGTGTATATATATTTGTGTATGTATAAATATATTTATATATATATATATATATATATATATATATATGTGTGTGGGTGACTGTGGCTCAGTGGTAGAGTAGAGTTGGCTTGCAATCAGAGGGTCATAGGTTCGTTTACAGCTTTCTCCAGTCACATGTCGATGTGCCCCTGGGCAAGGCGTACAGACGTTGGTTGTCGGTGTATGAATGTGTTGTGAATGGGTGAATGTGACTTCAATGTAAAGCGCTTTGAGTGGTCAATATGACTAGAAAAGCGCTATATAAGTTCAGTCCATTTACCATATATATAGAGAGAGATATAGATAAAGATATGTGTGTTTATGTATTATCATCGTCATATTTTTGTCCAGTTTCCATGATAATTGTCTTATTTTCACAGAGTGGACAACAGAGCCTGATCTTCATAAAGCAGCCAGCGTGTTTCGATATAAATTGCTTAACAGTTCGGAACTCAAGCCAGAGTTGGTTGCAAGGCTCGATCTAAGAACTACCGAGGAAGACCGTGAAAGGGAGATCTTAACGTTCTACAAGAAGCCAGGAATTGACTGGGCAAGCCCATTTTCTGTTCAACTGGTTGGTAGGTGTCTGTTATTACATTTGTTTTGCTAATACATTTGTAATAACAAAAGTGATTTGTCATGAAAAGTGATGTAATTCATATTTCCAATATAGGCCTACATTAATCTAAACAATCAGTGTTTTTGAAATCTCTTTATGCATGCTCTTCGAGTTCCTTTTAATAATAGCAGCTGCTTTGCTTCCTGTCTCAAGTTATATACCAAATTCATGGGCGTCTTACTGTAGTAATTGGAAACACGATGATCAGTCACACATGTAGTATAAATGGATGAAAGTGGCTCCTTTGTGAAATAGTTTGCTTTATTTTCTTAAGGAAGTTGAGCTGGGAATAAAGCTCATTGAAACATTTTTATTCTTTCAAGTCACACTAAGTCTACAGAGTAACTCCTTGTATTTCAGGCGATGCAGCTGTTGGGGATGGAGTAAAACGCCATTTCCTTTCAATGGTAATGGAAAAAATCCAGTTTGGATTTGACCTCAATCTTGGTACGTTTTTCCAAAATCTGTCTGTCTTTACCATTTTGCATTAAACAGTATTAGGGCTTGAGTAACAGGTTCCGACTAGTTTCAAAAGCTCTTGAATTATTTGGAAAGGTTTGTAATAAAATAAATACATTTTTCAACATAACACCTTAACTTTTTGTAGCGAAGCACAACTTTTTAATTAAAATGACAGTGGCCTGGTGATCCTTTTGTGGTCACAGAAAATAGGCATAAATGTAAATCTATCAGAGCATAACCTGCCCCTCAGGATGTTTCAGCCACAAGTTAAGTGAATAAGATAAAAATATTCAACATTAAAAACAAAACATTAAGATCGACGTGGCTTTGCAGTCCCTGCTTTGCCCTGATTGTACCGCAGCAGGAACTAAAAATGGTATTGGCTTTGCCCGACTTCTCCCAGTGGAAAAACAATAGAACCAGGGCTGAGTCAGGCCGAGTCTGTACTAGTAGAAAACCACCATATGGTCTTGATTTATCAAAATTCTAATTAAAGAGTACAAAATTGCGTATTGTGGCAACAGTTTACACCACTGGTTTGTCCTTCCATTTAGGGGTGATCGACTAAGATTGTTAGAGCAGTTCATAACTGGTGCAAGGAACAGTATTCAAATTAAGACTTTGTGTTTGCTGCTGTGTGTGCCAGCCTTTCTGCCCTATGCACAGCACCACAGGTGGAGAGAGAGGGAATAGGGACAGTGGATTCAGCGGCTTTGGGGGAAAAAAAGTGGCCAAAAACGCTCAAGTCTATGGATCCTGTTTGGTTATAATGGCTGCGAGTTATATTTTTTGTTTGTCATTATTAGAATTTATGTGTGTGGTGTACATGTACTCCTCGTGCTCAATGCAAGTGTATTCCAGAGTCTGACTGATTAAAGATGCAGCTTTTACAGAAAAAGGCTGCTAGTCCTTACTGTACGTATACACCAAAAGCGAATTAAGCAAGCGGCGAGTCAGGTGTACACGTTATGTCAATGGAGGAGCGCGTTGAAGGGCGGCAGGGGGTCCCGCTTCAAATTAGAAGCAGATCTGCGTCGCGAAAATTGTGTGACTGTCATGGATTCACAGCCTCAGCAGGACATGGAGGAAATACTGATAAACATCGTGACTAATCACCCCGAGCTACATGACTCAAGCAGTTTTCAATATAGAGACAGGAAGAAAAAAAAAATATTATAAATAGGTTAAACTATTTAGACAGGAATGCTCTTAAGAGGTTTGTGGGTGGCTCTTAAAAGAGCCGTTGTTGCTGTAAAAGCACCTCTCGGCAAAAACGTTTGTGCACATTCTTCTGCATGTTCAACCGGCGCAATGCTCTCTGCGCCTGGTTGGTAAGTCACCTACAGCATGTTTTTGCACCACTGTGCGCTTTCTGCCCCTTTTAACAAGGCCAAACATTTGAAAAATCAGACCCATGGTGTTTATTTTTATGACAATTTGGGAACATGTGGCCTGAACATAGATACATTTTCTTTCAAATAGTTTTATCTTGATTTATTCTTGCCTTTTATAATTCTGATAAATATTATTCAAATGATAGGTTATTTTCTCATTTGTGGTTGTTCTTGTATCTCTGTTTTTGATTATATCCTTTCATTCTCAGAGAACACTGGGAGAACTCTTCTCTTTAATGGGGGAGATGATCATAAGGTCCCATCTACCTCCAGAGCCTTGATCGATGGAGATCTTTTCAGAGTAGCTGGACGTGCCATAGGACATTCCTTCATTCATGGAGGTCCTTGCTTCTCTGGACTGAGCCCGTCAATGTTGCAGCTGATTGTTGCAAGTAACGAGGAGCTTATTGTACTTGAGCTTTCTGACTGCCCTGATACTGATGTGGTGGAAGTGGTGTCTGTAGTAAGTATTAGGTCATTGTTTTTTTGTTTTTTTGCCATGATGCTACTTTGTGAAAAAAAAAACTGGAAATAAGCTTCAGGAAAGCGTAGCGTGCCTCCTCCGAGTTGTGGACGGGTTCCTTCCCAAAGTGGAGGAGTTAAAGTATCTGAAGGTCTTGTTCACAAATGAGGGAAAAATGGAGCGGAAAATCAATAGGTGGATTCGGGCGGCGTCTGCAGAGATGTGAAGGCTGTACCAGTCTGTTGGGTGGGAAAAGAGCCGGGTAGAGGGGAGTCGAGTCTCCCTGATTACCCTGCAGCCCCATTGACCCAACCCTGGAGAAGTTAATGACAATGGATAGATGCACATTATAGGTTTTTACAGGAATTAAGTATAAAACTATCTTGCAAATGTTTTATTCCTATTGAACAATGAAATCATAGACAATTTATTGATTATTTGAATTTACCTTAACTGACATTCCTAAATCTGAAATCATCTCATTATAGTAGAGTTTTAACAATGTTGTATGAAGTTTTAAAGAATCTTTTCCATTATTGTTTCCCTCATTGTGTCTCAGAATAACATAGTGGAAGGCAGCAATTCCATCTATAACACTTCAGAAATTGATGGTTTGTTTCATAGCAATACTACAAGCAAGATACGAGCTCTGACGAAGCTTGGAAGTACTGATAAGACAACTTTATTGGTAGACATACGAGTTTACTGTTAAGGACCATGATAAAGGCCAGATTCCGAAACGCGTTGGTCTGCCAATAAGGTTGTCTTTTCAGTACCATCTATCTATCGATTGTTCGTTTACGAACCCCCACCATCTTCCTCCTGTTTTATCTACTTAACATCTGGTCTTCACCCCCAGTGCAACATCCTGATGCAAATGGCCATTCACACATCACAAGCTGTTCTGGTACAACACTTCTATAAAAACGATTTGCACATCCCTGTGAAATGAGACAGATTCATCTGAAACTAAATGCTTAACCAAAGAAATTTAAAGCATGTTATACAAAATTACCAAAAATCCGATACATCTCTCTCTCTCTCTCTCGCGCTCTCTCTCTCTCGCTCTCTCTCTCCAATTGCCTCTATGTACCTTAGCAGTTGAAGTTGTGCCAGTAGATTTTAGGATTTTCAGTGTATTACTTCCTCACTGCGTCTGGCATTAGACTGTGTAACCCCTTTAAAAAATAATGTAATAACCCATAGGACGTTGGCTCCCTGGTTTAATGCAGAGTTGCATACTTTAAAGCAGAATATTTGGAAACTACTGATAATGACGCTTTACACACCTAGAGGATTCATTTTTAACCTGGAAAACCAGTCTGCTGCTTTACAACCAGACCTTTCCACAAGCTAGAACAGCATATTTTTCATCATTAATAGAGGTACTTGTAAAGTGCCTTGATATGATATCTGTTGTTAATTTAGCGCTCTATAATTACACTGAATGGAATGGATTGATGCAACATCGCTTTAATGTGTTAATTGTAGCTTGAAAGTCAGCAGGATTTGACTCCAGAGGAACGTTGTGAGGTGAATAATCTGGCCTTCAGTTGGGATCTTCCTCCAGTCAATGAAAACAACAGGAGGTGGTTGGCAGAGAAAATCCTACATCATGCGGTATGGATAATTCCAAAATAACATTTTAAATATGTAAGACGATATTAACCCTTAATGGTCCCTAGGGCTTCTTTTCTACAGGTAGGTTTTTTTTAGATTGTTTTTTAAATAACTTTGGCATTCCTAATGACATTATTAAAATTTTTTCCTCACGTTCATTCTGGTAGAACTTTTCACAAATAAGTATTTTTTTACTTAATCTACCTATGTTCCTGCAGCCAACTGAGACTAATTGTAGTTTTTACTGTTTTGCAACAGACTAAGTGATTTCTCTATTAATGGCAGCGGATTAATTAAAGATTCATTTAAATTATTTAGTTTTTGTGATCTAATGGCTGCCGTTTTCACAATTCAGTACATAAATATAACATATGGTTTGATTATTTTTGGGGCGATACATGTCATAGGTGTGCTTGCATGTTTTCATAAGTTTTGCGAATTGTTTCTAGGCTTCATTAAAAAAACAGTGTTTGTCCATAGACGAAATATCAGTGCAACGTGCTAATGACAATGACTCTGCACATGTGCATGCACTTAAAACTTGAAGTACAGTACTTCATAAGTATTCAGAGGAAAGGTTTTTTTAGGTGGTGAGGCAGGGTGGTGGGCACAAGGTGATTTTCATGTGCTGCAGAAAGCTAATATTTTCATCAAAACCTCACCATCGCTGAATAAATATTGAAGATGGCACATTTTAATATTTCAAAAAGTTTACTGTTGCATATTGTAATGTCAATAAATATGAAGGATATTCAACGATCAAGGAATTTGTTAAAAAAAGACTTATGACAAATTTTGTTACACGTTCTTGCTCTTGGATATTTTTTGTGCTTAGGATCTCCAGTGTTGCCTTTATTTAAGGAACATTTATAGTAGCTGTGTTACAAAGATCTCTTAAAAAACAGCATCAAAGCTATACTTAGAAAATTCTATCTTTTTTTTTTTTTTTAGGTCATTGAACGGAGACTAACACAAATGAAGCAACTACGTAAAGGGCTAAAAGAAACTGGTGTTCTCAAGATGATCAAAGAGCGTTTTGCCCAGTACTTTTTCCAAGATCAGCAGAACAAGTTATTGACTCGCAGGTAATTGGCTTCTCACCTGACAATGTTGAATTAAATCTGTGTGCTCCAGGGCAACTATGGCTAAAATCATAGTATTATGGATTTTTTTTTTAAATGGCCGCCCACCATATGCTGAGCCCACCCACTTGCAGTGTAAAACCAACCAGGACCGATTAAGGCTAAGTAGGGCCGAGTAGAGCCGGGCCAAGTAGGTACTAGTGGAAAAACACTGTTAGAATTTTTTTTAATCTGTGCATTAATAAAACTGTTCAGCAAAAGTAGAACACATTTGATTTCTATCATCCAAATTTTATAAGCATCTATAATATCCATTTCAAACAGTATTTTCTACCACTACTATTATGCGTGATTGGTCTTTTCAAAGTAACAATACACTGTCAATATTCCCTTTCAGTTTATGGTCTTTAAGACTTTTTTTTTTCTTCCAGACTATCCTTAAAAGGATAATCTGGCCGAATCCAGATAGTGATGATGAGGATGACCAAATCAGTGTGGAGGAGACATGCCTCGTCGCAGGCTTTTTGAGAGACTATATTGAAAACGGTGAGATGCTAAATGTTATCTGAAATGCTGAGAACACATTAGACTTCTTTTCCATTTTAGATCAACAAGGAATTCGGATAAGTCACACGCATCTTAATACACAATTACCTAAGCATCATGGCCTGCATTTGTATAGCGCTTTACTCAGTCCCTACAGACCCCAAAGCGCTTTACACTACATTCAGTCATCCACCCATTCATGCACACATTCACACACTGATGATGGCAAGCTACGTTGTAGCCACAGCTGCCCTGGGGCACACTGACAGAGGCGAGGCTGCCGGACAATGGCGCCACCGGGCCATCTGACCACCACCAGTAGGCAACGGGTGAAGTGTCTTGCCCAAGGACACAACGACTGAGACCGTCAGAGCCGGGGCTTGAACTGGCAACCTTCCGATTACAAGGCAAACACCCAACTCCTGAGCCACAGTCGCCCCGACAATCATGAAAGATAACTGTAGAAATTTGCATTTAAAAAGGTATTTATAAGTCTGAAAGTGACTAGGGATGTCGATACTGGTATCAGGGCTGATACCGTTCTAATGTACTGGTATCAGTGATACAATGAACTGATACTTAAAATGCGAGAGGTCTACAATAATTTCACAAAAAGTTTATTTTTCACTAGAAATTTTAGTTTTGTGGTAATTTTTATTAAATGTTTTTATCCGATTCACCGTCATTTGTTGTAACAAGCAGAGAAGAAATTAAAACCTCTAATTCATTGCATATCTTTCTGTGATAGAAGTAACAGCATTATTACTTTGCATCGGCAAGTAATCAGCTCAAAGTACCGGTATTGTGTCGGTTTGCAAAAAATGTTATTGTTTTAACCATAGTGGTCAGTGTTTGTAAACAGCGCTTGGTTGCGCTTGCCATAACTTGAGAGATCTAATCAATGTTCAGCCTAGAGCTGTTACTCAAGATTTACATTGACCACTTGAACACAATTGGTGAATGTTAAATTACATTTAAACGTGTTTTAAACATTGTTTTGACTCAAGAAAGCCTTTTACTTTTTCAGCGTCAGGGTCAAGTGATTTAATATTTGAAACTTCAAAATGTTATGTATATTTTCTAAAGTAAATTTTTAAAATAACTAATGATTGTCTTTGTAGGGTCTTCTCAGGAACTACATCATCTGCTGAAGTTTTGGACAGGCTGGAGTATACCTCCCCAGCACCTTTATGTCGAGGTTTCACCTGAGGTTACCATGCCTGTAGCATCAACCTGCATGACAACCTTGAAACTCCCTCAAAAGTGCTTAACTTACCGAACCTTCAAAGAAAACCTTGAAGCATCAATTAGAAGTACAGAATTTGGATTTGGAATGATCTGAATTGAGGATTTTGAAAAACTAGTTGTGTTCAACTTTAAAATTTCAATGCTGTTATAGACTTGAAATGTCCATTTATATTTGAAGTTTTCCAAATGAATAATTACATGCCTTTCATTATGGTTATACAAGGCTTTTGGTTGAGCAGGAATGTTAAGCCAGTAAGTATACGTTGAACTCGTATTAACAGTACCTTTCAAACACAGGGTGAAAGAGAGCCTTATTTGAGGTATGAAGGTTATAGAGATCTGTATTATAAAGAGCTTTTACAAAGTTTTGTAAACAATTTTACCAACAAATGTTAATGTACACTTAAGTAAAGAAAATGTAATAAATTGCACTTTACATTCGTGTCTGAAATTTTGTACAACCCTGTCTCTAGTGAAGGATGAAATAATCCTTTTACATATATCTACACTACCGTTCAAAAGTTTGGGGTCACATTGAAATGTCCTTATTTTTGAAGGAAAAGCACTGTACTTTTCAATGAAGATAACTTTAAACTAGTCTTAACTTTAAAGAAACACACGCTATACATTGCTAATGTGGTAAATGACTATTCTAGCTGCAAATGTCTGGTTTTTGGTGCAATATCTACATAGGTGTATAGAGGCCCATTTCCAGCAACTATCACTCCAGTGTTCTAATGGTACAATGTGTTTGCTCATTGGCTCAGAAGGCTAATTGATGATTAGAAAACCCTTGTGCAATCATGTTCACACATCTGAAAACAGTTTAGCTTGGTACAGAAGCTACAAAACTGACCTTCCTTTGAGCAGATTGAGTTTCTGGAGCATCACATTTGTGGGGTCAATTAAACGCTCAAAATGGCCAGAAAAAGAGAACTTTCATCTGAAACTCGACAGTCTATTCTTGTTCTTAGAAATGAAGGCTATTCCATGCGAGAAATTGCTAAGAAATTGAAGATTTCCTACAACGGTGTGTACTACTCCCTTCAGAGGACAGCACAAACAGGCTCTAACCAGAGTAGAAAAAGAAGTGGGAGGCCGCGTTGCACAACTGAGCAAGAAGATAAGTACATTAGAGTCTCTAGTTTGAGAAACAGACGCCTCACAGGTCCCCAACTGGCATCTTCATTAAATAGTACCCGCAAAACACCAGTGTCAACATCTACAGTGAAGAGGCGGCTGCGGGATTCTGGGCTTCAGGGCAGAGTGGCAAAGAAAAAGCCATATCTGAGACTGGCCAATAAAAGAAAAAGATTAAGATGGGCAAAAGAACACAGACATTGGACAGAGGAAGACTGGAAAAAAGTGCTGTGGACGGATGAATCCAAGTTTGAGGTGTTTGGATCACAAAGAAGAACGTTTGTGAGACGCAGAACAACTGAAAAGATGCTGGAAGAATGCCTGACGCCATCTGTTAAGCATGGTGGAGGTAATGTGATGGTCTGGGGTTGCTTTGGTGCTGGTAAGGTGGGAGATTTGTACAGGGTAAAAGGGATTCTGAATAAGGAAGGCTATCACTCCATTTTGCAACCCCATGCCATACCCAGTGGACAGCGCTTGATTGGAGCCAATTTCATCCTACAACAGGACAATGACCCAAAACACACCTCTAAATTGTGCAAGAACTATTTAGAGAAGAAGCAGGCAGCTGGTATTCTAATGATTGTTGTGCTGGAGACGTATCGCGTTGGTAAGACGTATCGCGTCATTTCCTGTTTTGTGACTAACTCGTTTGAATCAAGTCGGTGTTTCTCTCTCTCTTGAACTGATCTAACTTTCTCTGTCAATAAGTTTTTTTCTGAGTTGCTTAACACACAAACACATTAAAACGTTAATTTTCTTCACGGTTTAGGACTCTTTAAGCGTTTTACTGGGTTAATTACTTTGTTTTTAGGTAAGGTAAGGTACCGCTTGGTTAGCTTAGCTTTACGGCTAGCATGGCTTCGGCAGCTTTCTCTCTTGTCCCTCCATCTCTCTCTACACCACCTCCTCTTTCCTGCTCTCTCTGTCAGATGTTTAGTTACTCCGCCTCATTTAGTGAAGTTGGTAGGTGTAATAAGTGCAGCATTTTTGTAGCTTTGGAGACGAGGGTTTCTGAGCTAGAGGCCCGGCTCCGCGCTGTAGAACAGCCAGGCCCAGCAGTAGCTAGCCAACAGCTCCCGTGCAGCCGGGACCTCAGGCGAGCTGGGTGACGGTTCGTAGGAAGCCTAGCGCCAGACCCCAGTCCGCGGCCAACCTCCAGCCCCTTTCTCTGAACAATAGGTTCGCCCCGCTCAGCGACGCACCCGCCGAGCAGGAGAGGCCGATTCTTGTAATTGGCAGCTCCATAGTTAGGAATGTGGCTCCAGAGACACGAAAGACCACCGTCAAATGCCTTCCAGGGGCCAGGGCTGCGGACATTAGGTCCCATCTGAAGCTTTTGGCCAAGGACAAACGGCGGTATAGCAGGATCGTTATCCATGCTGGTGGCAACGACACCCGGCGACGGCAGTCGGAGGTCACTAAAATTAGCGTAGCTTCGGTGTGTAGGGCTGCCAAAAAGATGTCTGACTCTGTAATTTTTTCTGGTCCCCTGCCTGATCGTACTAGCGATGACATGTACAGCCGTATGCTTTCGTTCCACCTTTGGTTGTCAAGGTGGTGTCCAGAAAACGATGTGGGCTACATTGATAACTGGGGGGCCTTCTGGGGAAAACCTGGACTGTTACGTAGAGACGGCATCCATCCCACCGAGGACGGAGCTTCGCTTCTTTCCAGGAACATTGATAGGGTTATCTCTAGTTCCCCAAAGCCGTGACAACTTATTGATTTGTTTTGTCTTGCAGAGACATGGTTGCAGGAAGAGGACCATGTCACAATAAATGAGTCAACTCCCCCTAGCTACTTAAACTTTAGTGTCCCTCGAAGTACTGGTCGAGGAGGTGGAGTAGCAACTATCTTTCATTCCGATTTACTAATTAATCTCCAAAAAAATAATAGTTACAGTTCCTTTGAGCATCTAGTTTTTAGCTTTCCTCATACACATAACAAAGCAGTAAAGCCACTTTTGTTTGTGGTCTTATATCGTCCACCAGGACCTTATTCTCAATTTTTAGATCAGATTTCAGATTTTCTATCTGACTTAGTTTTAAACACTGATAAAGTCATTATAGTCGGAGACTTCAATATTCATGTTGATAATGAAAGTGATAGTCTAAATACAGCTTTTCACACTATCCTAGACTCAATAGGCTTTACTCAAAATGTGCAGGGACCAACACATTCTTGTCACCACACTTTAGATCTTGTGCTGACTTATGGCATTGACTGTGAAGAAATAACAGTCTTTCCACATAACCCTATCCTGTCTGATCATTTCCTTATCACTTTTAAACTTACTCTAATGGATCATATCAAACCTGAAAGAAAACTTCATTATACCAGAACGTTATCAGACAACGCTGTAGCAAATTTTAAAGAAGCTCTTCCAACTTTAATTTCCTCAGTTTATAAATGCAGAACAGAAAACAGTGATTTAACTCGTGACCCCTCACAACTTGACATTTTAGTTCATAGCGTTAATTCCTCCCTGCGTCGGGCAATAGACAAAGTTGCCCCCTTGAAAAGGAAGGTGGCTAGCCATAGAAGATTAACTCCCTGGTTTAATTTAGAGCTACGTACCCTAAAGCAGAATGTTAGAAAACTAGAGAGAAAATGGCGCTCCACGCATTTACATGATTCCTTTTTAATATGGAAAAATAGTTTATTGCTATATAAAAAGAGCCTTCACACAGCTAGAACAGCATATTATTCATCTTTAATCGAGGAGAATAAAAATAATCCTAGGTTTCTTTTTAATACAGTTGCCAAACTCACACAGGATCATAGCTCTATCGAGCCAACCATTCCCCAAGCTCTAAGCAGTGACGACTTCATGCAATTCTTTATAAATAAAATAGACTCCATAAAGAATAAGATAATTGGGAACCTTCCCAATATGCTTGCTTCCTCCTTAGTTAATGAGGCAGCCTCAAAAATGGTGGAACCTAATATATGCTTAAACTGCTTTAATGCAGCCGAACTTTGTGATGTACTAAAATTATTAGCTTCATCTAAACCTTCAACTTGCGTTTTAGACCCAATCCCAACTAAACTCTTAAAAGAAGTTTTCCCTCTGATCGCTGCTCCAATTTTAAATATAATGAATCTATCCTTAGTCAATGGATATGTACCACAGGAGTTTAAGATTGCTGTAATTAAACCTCTACTTAAGAAACCCTCTCTTGATCAAAACGACTTAATTAACTATAGACCGATATCTAATCTTCCCTTCTTATCTAAAATTCTTGAGAAAATAGTTGCACACCAGATATGTGAGCATTTAAACAATAATGAGCTGTTTGAGAAGTTTCAGTCAGGCTTTAGAGCTCATCACAGCACTGAAACAGCTCTGGTGAAGGTTACTAATGATATTCTCATAGCCTCAGACAATGGACTGGTGACCATTCTGGTCCTGTTAGATCTCAGTGCTGCCTTTGACACTGTTGACCACAATATTCTCATAGAAAGGCTTCAAAGTGTCGGTATAATAGGAACAGCACTAGGTTGGTTTAAATCTTTTTTGTCTAACAGATTTCCGTTTGTTCAGGTAAACAATAGATCTTCCTCAATCTCAATAGTTACTTGTGGAGTACCACAGGGTTCAGTGCTTGGGCCGATTCTCTTTACTATATATATGCTTCCTATTGGTAAAATAATTAGGCAGCATGGGATAAAATTTCATAGTTACGCAGATGATACACAGCTATATCTATCCATAAATCCTGATGAATCCAATCAGTTAGGTAGACTAAAGGCATGTCTGGAAGACATAAACACTTGGATGACTCTAAACTTCTTGCTTCTAAATTCTGATAAAACAGAAGTTGTCGTCTTCGGACCAGAAGCTCTGAAAAAGAAACTACTTAGTCAGCCCCTTCACCTGGACGGCATTAAATTAGCCTCCGGTAATAAAGCAAAAAACCTCGGTGTCATTTTTGACCAAGATATGTCATTTAGAACTCACATTAAAGAAGTCTGTAGGATTTCCTTTTTTCACCTTAGGAATATTGCAAAAATTAGAACCATCCTGTCCAGGAATGATGCTGAAAAACTAGTCCATGCCTTTGTTACTTCAAGGCTGGATTACTGTAACTGTCTATTATCAGGTAGTCCACAGAATACAATTAAAAGTCTTCAGTTAGTTCAAAATGCTGCTGCTAGGATTCTGATGAATATTAAAAGAAGAGATCACATTTCCCCTGTTTTAGCTTCTCTTCACTGGCTCCCAGTAAAATCTAGAATAGAATTCAAGATCCTCCTTCTGACATATAAAGCCCTTAATAATCTAGCTCCATCATACATAAGAGACCTGATTGTTCCATATGTTCCTAACAGAGACCTTCGCTCTCAGACTGCAGGTTTACTGGTAGTTCCTAGGATTTCTAAAAGTAGAATGGTTTGGCAGATCTTTCAGCTATCAGGCTCCCCTCCTATGGAACCGGCTCCCAGGGTTGGTTCGTGAAGCAGACAATTTGTCTATCTTTAAAACTAGGCTAAAAACTTTCCTCTTTGACAAAGCTTACAGTTAGAGATATGTTTATAGGTAGTTAGAGTCAGGTCAGACAGGTAGATAGGAAGAGACAGGTTAATGTTAGTAGTCAGGCAGAGTGTCAAAAGTTAGGAAGAGATAGGAAGAGGTAGAGTAGCTAGGTAGAGATAGATTAATGTAAGCCAGGTAAAGATCCGGAGCCGGTCGCGGCTTACCGCCGCGGAAGAAATGCGCCCCACAGGGGCCAGCCAGCGCCGGAGAGAGGTCCCTCAAGGGGATCCTCCCGCACAGTGCGGCCGCCCATTACCTGCCGGGTTGAATCCCCCGGGCAGACTGTGCGGACCCCACCCATTTATCTCTTAAACGTTTCTCGCCCTCTTCAACTCTGTCCTCTCAGTTCTGTCTATTTTTCCTTAAGATAGTTGTCGACTATCGGTCTCGTGCCGGTATTTAGCCTTAGATGGAGTTTACCACCCACTTTGGGCTGCATTCTCAAACAACCCGACTCCGAGAAGACCCCGGCATGACGGGGGCCGTTACCGGCCCTACACCGTCCACGGGTCAGGAGGACTCAGACAGAGTGTTGGTAGCCAGGTCTCCTAGTAGCTAGGAGACAGGTTAATGTTAGTAGCTATGCTGCTTTAGGCTAGGCTGTTGGAGGACATTATTAGGGTCTGTTCCTACTTTCTCTCCTACTTCTCCCCAACTGCATGATGTGCTGTCAATTCAAGCACTAACCTGTTTTCTATTATAGTAGGTGCTCCGGATTAGCCCTGCTTGACGACCCTGACTAAGATGGCATTGCAGTGACGGAAAATTCTCCACGTCCTGCAACAAACTTCTGCATCAGTTCTATTGCTCTTTCTGTGTCTCTGTTATGTATTCTCCAAGCCACAGACGGTCGCGGCAGATAACCGCTTGTGCTGAGCCTGGTTCTGCCGGAGGTTTCTTCCTGTTAAAAGGGAGTTTTTCCTTCCCACTGTCGCTGCATGCTTGCTCAGTATGAGGGATTGCTGAGAATTCCACGACGCAATCTTCTGTGGTTCTGTAATTTCTACACTAAACATTGTATTGTAATAACTCTTTTTGTAAAGTGCCTTGAGATGACATCTGTTGTGAAATGGCGCTATATAAATAAACTGAATTGAATTGAAAATTCTATCGGTAATGGAGTGGCCAGCGCAGTCACCAGATTTGAACCCCATTGAGCTGTTGTGGGAGCAGCTTGACCGTATTGGTACGCAAGAAGTGCCCATCCAACCAATCCAAATTGTGGGAGCTGCTTCTAGAAGCGTGGGGTGCAATTTTTCCAGATTACCTCAACAAATTAACAGCTAGAATGCCAAAGGTCTGTAATGCTGTAATTGCTGCAAATGGAGGATTCTTTGATGAAAGCAAAGTTTGATGTAAAAAAAATCTTATTTCAAATAATCATTATTTCTAACCTTGTCAATGTCTTGACTATTTTCTATTCATTTCACAACGTATGGTGGTGAATAAGTGTGACTTTTCATGGAAAACACAAAATTGTTTGGGTGACCCCAAACTTTTGAACGGTAGTGTATATATACTCATATTTAAACAATAATTGTATTAATTCAAACCCTGGTTGGGTATGAAGAAGGGAGTGGGAGAGATTTTAAAAAATAAGATGTGGCTATTGTTTCAGTTAAATATTGTTTGCAGGGAGTGTGAGAAGAACCTTGAAGAAAATAAAATGCAACTATAGTTTTAATTAAATTTTGATTGTTTGGCAACTGTTAGAAATGAGAAATATCTTGTGAAAAGCCTATACGGTAATGTGAACAAATCTGAGAGGGGAGGGTGAAATGTCTTGTGAAATTATTCTGAGATGAAGAAAAAATATCAAACGATCTACACAGTTATGGGCTCACAATTTGGATGGGACCATCTCTGCAGACATGCTGGTAAAAATTCTTGGTCTCTTGTGCACTTCTTTGATGAACAGAAGGCTGGAAGGATCCTCCATGAAGAATATGGAGTCAGCAAATTATAAGTACCAGTTTTAAGGAACTGAAGAACCAGAAAGTAAATATTTAAAATCCTTCACTAGCCACCAGTGGTTGGTAAATATTTTAATCCAAAACATGTAAAACTGTCTTTTTGGTATATAAATGCATCACTTTATACTGCACCATCACTCATCCATTTCTGACTGTCTTATCAGTTGCTCTAGTGTAGCTGTGTAAACATCAAGTGCATCCATGAAGGGAACATTGGAGTCGGGTAAACTAGCAATGCTCTCCTCGGTCAGCTGTTGCTGCAGTTGCACTTTGGGTACTTCAACTCTTTCCGCTTCATCGCCAAGGTCATCGTAGCCATACGGTCCATCCCAATCAGTACCATAGTCTGCCTGCACCTGAACACAAAAGATTGATCAAAGATGTAAGATTCTTTATTGTTTTACAGTCTTTGTCGATACTTATGCAGAAGATATGGCATGTTTAACATTTATATTATGAAATTTAATATCCCATTTAAAATTAACTGACATTTTCATTATGGTTATATGAGGCTTTTGGTTGTGGAGGAAGGTTAAGCCAGTAATTAGAAGTTGAAGTTGTATTAACAGTACACCGGCTCCAGCTGCTCCTGCCCTCTCTGCCCCATCCACCACATCCTGATGTGCAGCTGGTCCCTCTTCCTACAAAACTCAATCCTGATTTTAACAGTAACTCACATATCAGACTTGGATCTTGCACTACCTCATTCATATCCGTTATTGTCAGCAGAGAGCAACGAAATAATCATAAACTGAAAAAATGCAACCCAAATAATCTTAAACAGTTACTAAAGATCCCACCTACAGTAAATCATACAGTCACTCCATCACCAACCACTATTAATATGGCTCCTAAATGTTCGCTCTCTGCTGAATAAAACTTTTATAATAAATTATTTGATTTAAACAATCTTCATTGCTTATTTTTAACAGAGACATGGCTGAGTGCAGATGCCCCTGCTGTTCTTACAGAGGCTTCACGACCTAATTTTAACATTTATTGTTCAACGAGGAGTAGCAAGAGGGGAGGTGGAACTGCTTTTATAAGTTCATCAACTCTTTCCAACAAACCTGTTTTATTTAATAATTTTAACACTTTTGAGTAAACGGCCTCTGTTTTTCAGCACTCCTCAGATTTTATGTCACAGTTTTTAGGCCTCCAAAAAGGAATGAAGTTTTTCTTCCAGAATTTTCCAGAGTTTTTATCAATTTTAAACAACTCTTATGAAACGATAATTTTAGCTGGTGATTTTAATCTACATATAGATAACCTTTTATATCCTTTATCAACAGATTTTTTAAATATTTTAAATTATATGGATTTTACCCAACATGTCATGCAGCCAACTAACAGAGGACACACTTGGTCATCACGTATGGCCTGTCCACAAGTGTGTCCTCTGTTGTTGACTTGGCTGTCTCTGACCACTACTGTGTGTTCTTTAAACTCACCAATTTTATCCAATTAGAGACCTCTGTGAGAACTGTCAGGAAGCATCATCTAACCCCTGAAGTGGCTGCAGGTTTTCTTGAAGTTTTAAAAAAAATTTCCTCCTATACCTTTACCTGCCCCCTGTGGTTTGTGGGGTCATTTTAAATATGTAAAGCACTTTGAGAAACTAGGTTTGAAAAGCGCTTTATGAATATAGTTTGATTTGATCATTTGAAAGTTTCAATATGTATTTCTGTAATGTAGACATTGTAGAATTCTTAAATGTATAGTTGAAATTATGCCCGATGTCATGACTTAATTGTTTTAACATACCTGATCAGGATCTTCAAGATGTCTGAATGATGTCCAAAGTTGGTAGGGAGACTGGCTACCTGCTGTTCTCAGGCCATGAAGGTTCCAGGCTTCCATGAAGAAGCCAAGTTGCCTCTGTAGTTGAGGCATAAAAGCCCAGTGTAGAGCGAAAAGGTGATACTCATCATCAGAATTCAAAATCCCTTCCCTCTCCATGTTGTGGAAGAGAATACTGAATGGGTCAAGGACTTGGATGTAAACATCTCTCCATAGGCGCTCTATCCTGGAACAACACAATTTAGAAAATATTACAAGGTCTAAGCAAATAAATTCTTTACTTCGAATTATAATTTATCATATATAATTCTTGTGAACTAACTCTCATTTGTAAAGCCCTTTTGATAACATGAGCAACTCCAAAGTTCTTGAGATAGTAAACCACATGTAAAAAATCAAAATAAAATAAAATGCGTCTATCATTACAAACACACACCTAGTGATAATCAGCAAGGAAATAGGCCTCAGTGGCAGAGGATTTTGGTTTTGGGTTTCAAGGGCTCCTAACTTAACACCATGTCACATAAATAAGGGCCAAGACCATGAATACTTTTATAAAATAATAAAACGACCTTTACATCGCTCCTAAAATACAAATGGAGCCAAAGCAGCTAGTTAAAGAGTCTAAATGTCTTTTATATTCTTGAGTATCATAACTTTTCAAGATGGTGTGCCTTCACGTCTGAATCATGTGAGAAATGTGTTTGATGTGACAATTCCGTTTTTAAAGTTCTTAATGTTAGTGAGCGTTTTTGGCTGAAAGTTATTTTAACGGTCTAAAGGCTTCTCTTGTATACTCCGCTCAAAAAAATAAAGGGAACACTGAAACAACCAAGGTGTATATGTGTATGTATATTTAAAAAAAAAATATATATATATAGATGCTCAATAAGAACTTTCTAAATGTATTTCCAACCAATCTGGTTTTGGTGGTATGCCAAAGATCAGCTAAGTACACAATACATGGTTGCATTTATGAAGCGTCATCTTGGTGGGAAGAGAAAACTAAAAGATTTAAACAGTTAATTGAACAGAAATAAGCCCAAAACATTTATTTTCTAACCGTTGGTTGTGGACACTCCTTCCAGTTATGTGTGAGTTTCGGTTCTGTCCTCGGTGTTCCACCATGAAATGAGCAACCTCAATATTCTCACCACCCTTGTCAGAGCGCACACGTGATGGCAATCCATACTTGTTAACTGCACCAATGAAGCTCTCAAATACGGTCGATGCTCGATTGTTCGTTGCAGCAGAGAGATAAACAATTAAACGGCTGAAGCCATCGATTCCGGCATGGACGATAAATCTCCAGCTATTGTTAAAAAAAAAGAAAGAAAGAAAATATAAAATCCATTAGAGAAAATGTTTTGTACAAACTTAGTTGACACAAAGAAAGATAGTGTTATATAAAAGGCCTGCAATGTCACCATTTTATGGTGACATTGCAAAAGTTTTTAGATTTCTGATGGTAAATGTTCGGGGGCGAGAGAACCGTTCCCTGTGGAGCTGCTACTGGCCACAGATGACACACATCCCCCCAAACTTAAACTGTGGTCTGTCGGTTAGGTAGTCCGAAATCCAGCTGACCAGATGAGGATTGACAGCCAAGGTGGTAAACTTTCTTTGAAGAAGAGGGGGTTGGATTGTCTTTAAGGCACTAGAGATGTCGAAGAAAATCCCAAAATTTTTGATGGTACTTCGGGGAGACTGCAGGCTGCTGCGAGCTAAGACCTGCACAGCTTGCTGCATGAGTGTCAGAACTTTTGAAATTGGTAAAAAACACTGATGAATGTCTTCCAAGTTAAGAAGCTAATAACTTCAGTTCAGGTTTGTTTTGGGCTTAATAGGTCTGAGGCGCTGGATTTGTTGGGGAAAAAACATGTCGCTTTTTTCCCCCTTCAATTAATATAATTTTCTGCAAGTAACCATCCTGCTAGTCACAGGCAGAAAGGATACATGCCAGCCTTAAATAATCTTAATGCAATATTAACCATACTGATAAATTATATTGCCAAATAAAATTGATAATTGATAGATATGTTTAATATTGAGATTTTACATAATTGTACAGTAAATGTGGTTATTTGGTGGTGTTGCTCATATAATTTTTGTTTGTGGTGCTTATTTATTTTAGCATCAAAATTGTGCTTGGTTTCAAAGAGAAAACGTAAACAACAACTGTTATATTCATACTTGTCGTTTTAAATGTTAATTCATTTGTAGCTGCATATCATATTAATCTGATTAATTTATACAGAACCACTGGTTCACCACATCTGTATTAAATTGCTTGACGTGACACTTGAAATACATGTGCTACATTTAACCTGTATGATTGTCATTGAACACCTGCTACAGTCTATCAGCCTCTACTAATACAACAACTCTTTCATGGCTGGGATAATTAAGTTCTCAAAAGGGTGCAATGTTGAAAACTTTGGGGCAGACGAAACGACTCAGAGTACAATACCAGATGTGATGTGTAAAAATACTTATGAATTATACCGTACTAATTTGTGGTTTCCATCTATGTGCCACATTGCATTTGGTCCAGGAACAGAGTATTGCCTCCGTCTTAGAGTGCGATTAGCCATTGCTCGCACTTCAGTCCCAACAGGATCCACTTTTCTCAAGGACTCACGTACTCTTGTAACTGCAACAATAAAACAAAAAATTATTAATCTCAGCAACAACCAACAAGAAATATCAACATTTCGAAAAAAATTTCAAAAACCTAAAGCAAATATAGGTGACATTTAAATATCTTATTTCATTCAAGTGATTTGTCATTTCATTGTCTTATAACATGATCTGGGGTCTCATTTATAAACGTTGCGTACGCACAAGACGGGGCCTGAAACTGGTGTACGCCACTTTCAAAGCAAAAGTTTTGATTTATAAAAAACCGACTTGACGGGAAAATGTGCGCGCCTGTACGCCAACTCTGACCCGTGCGTACGGACATTTTGGAGACGAGGGAATCGATGACGCATTTGGTGAGGTGCACTGCAGCCAGACTGCATATTACTCCTCTCACAGACATCATTTCACCTCACACCAAACATTACTTATGGATTCATGTAGGGCTGGGGGATATATCGATTATACTCAATATATCGTGGCCGGTCCCCAGTGGGTTATAGCAAATAGCCATATCGTCATATTTGAAACTTATTCAATTTTTCTTTTAGTTGCGAGTAGTGGCAGCACATTTTAATTTATGCAACTGCAAAAAAAAAGAAATGCAGTGAACTTTTCATTTTCACTATTTGATATATCAGGTAGCTAATTTTTATTCTACCGTTTTTAGAAAATGTATTTTTTGTTTTTATTAGGTAAATTATACACAATAAGATCTTTATTTTATTTATTTATTTTATTTCTTACTGCTATTATGCACAAAATGTGCACTTGAATTTATATTAAGATAAATACAATAGTTACATTAATTACACCATGCTAAGGCACTTTATTTGTTTTAAAATTACACGATGTTTGATACAAACAGTTTTGATCAATTTGTTTAGTTATGATTTCATCCTTTTGGCAACAATGTTTAAAATCAGCATATATTAATGCAGTTTGAACAGTAATGTTTTAATGTATACCCATAGAATCATATTACTGATGTGATTTGATGCATCAAAGCATTAATTCGAGGCTAAGGTAAAATATCGAGATATATATAGTGTATCGTGGCATGCCATAAAAATATCGGGATATTACTAAAAATCCATTTCGCCCAGCCCTAGATTCATGTTATTATAAACATCCAAACCAGCAATGATATCTATATTTTAGCTTTGCAGTGAGCTATAGCTCTTCTAAAAACATTTTTCAAAGGATCCGACAGGATGTAATGCGGCGTTTGAGATAACGACAAGGTTAATCTATTAAAATTTTTTATTGTATCATTTAAGGTACCAATGGCTGTCACTATGTCGCACAGCACACTCTTAATTTCCTTCAACTCGTTTGTCACAGAATCGATGTCGCTGATGGTGTCTCTCTGTGTCTGCATCACAGCTTCAGTCAGAACCCGACCACTGTTGGATGCGCCAAGGGCAACGGCAGCAGCACTGGTGCTGGGGGCAGCCGGACGCTGGGCAACCTCATCTTCCTCTGCCTCCTCATCCTCGCCACCTAAGAGCTGAAAAGACACGGCATACTGGTCTGTCTCCTTAAAATACGCTCAAATTTGTTAACATAGCCACAAAATTAAATATACAAAAAGGTGCTTTACCGGGTTCATCTGTCGATTCTACCAGGTCGGTGTCGCCCTCCTTCTGACACAATACCGTACACTCTTGACGTTCCTATGATACTTGCCATCTTCCTGTCCAGTGGTGTCAGCTCGGGTGTACACGTACCCCCTCCAGTAGCAGACCCACTCTGGCGGTGGGAGGCAGGTTTTTTTTTCTCTTTCTCGACTTTGAGGTCCGACAACTTTTTTTTTTTTTTCGAGTACTGTGTTGTCAGTTGGACTGACAGTCTGCACTGCAAACGCGACATGCTGCCAGTCGCAGTTCTTCCTTTTATTTGTGACCGCTGCTGTGTCCACCACATAAAATGTCTCCTCTAGCCTCCACTTCACCCACTAGCACTTCAATCAACATCTCCGTAAAGTTTCTCTTCTTGTTTTTCTTTTGTTGTTGCCATGTTTCCCCTCTTCTTCATATGCATCAATATTCATGTCCTGCTTTGCATTGACCTTTTATAGCCAGATTTGGGCGTGTTCAGGGCGGGATATGAGCTTATACCTGAGAAATACCTGCTTCAGGAATGATCACCCATTTGTTATTGTTAATATAGTTTCACAGTGATGTTGATAGGTACGCATCCTGTGTCCCTGACACATTCGAATCTAAAAGGACGCAGTAAACTCACCATCAATGCGTCCCGGGGACGCAGCTCATTTTTCAGGCAGCACATTGAAAACCTATCAACATCACTGGTTTCAGATTTTTGTCTTGCACAGATGACTTATCGTGCATGTTCAGATGTTGTTCTGGATGCTGAATGCTGCTGCACTGGAGACTGGAATTAGGCGTAACAGCCCAAGTTTTAAACAGAAGAAACATCCTTCAGATTACAATAAAAATAAAAATTCAAATATAGCAGCCCCTGGTATAAAAGAGTTTGTGGTAAATTGAGAAAATAGATGGAGATTACATTTTTTTTAAATCCCTATTGAAGACCTGGTTCTCAAGTCTTTTTGCGAGTGAACTGTCTGGTGATCTGGTCTTTAGCTTTAAACGCGAGAAGCTCCCAGACCTACGCATGACTCCAGTTTACCATCTCAGCTGAAAGTTTACAAATGCTAAATGAACTCTCCAGGTTTACTTGGACTTTACATACTGCTGCTGGCTGGGGCTCAGTGTACATCCCACATTTCATAATGACATCACCCTCTGTTATGACAAGGCGTTGGAGCAATTCATAAGATCAGCGTTGCGGCAATATTGCGGTAATATTAATACCAAGCTTACTGGAAGGAATTAAGCTAAATTCCCGCAAAGCATTACCACATTCATAAGACACACCGTGCCGGACGGGAATTTTATCCCAATATGCCATGGTGTGTTGAAAAAGAGGCTACTTACTTTGCACCAGCAGTCCCCTGGCATGAAGGAATGATTTCATCATTCGGTACCCGGTGTTTGGGTGACTTAGTTGGATTTCTGCAATGACGGCATCCAACTCTTCATCACTCAGTGTAGAATACATATCAGACTTTCTAAAAAAAAAATATATATATATAATTCAGAAAATTATTGTAGTAAGACATGTTCTTTTGTGATGTTTATAATGCTGCATCTGAGATTATTTGCCATAAATGTGATCTTTCTGTTAGGATGTTATTTTTACAATAATACTGTTAGCCTCCAAAATGCTCCTCTAACCTACTTAACCTTCTCTAAACCCTCTCCCCCATCTGCTGTGAATGTGCTATGCTTGTCAAAAAACCTCACACTAGACACTACAGGATGTAGTACCACGCTGGTACCACAAGAACAGTGTCCATGCCCATCTTGAAGGAACTGTTGAAGACCCAGCTCTTTGGAGAGCTCCTCCTTTCCTAACTCTTTCCTGATCTTTCCTAATACATGCCATCTCATTATCCATAATTTTCTGTCAACTTTGGTATGCTCACTATTTCATATATTCTGTGTAACTTGATTGTTAATCCTATTTTTGTGAATCACTTTGCGTAAAAGCGTTTGCCAAATGCATAACTGTATTTTGGAGGATTCCTAACATATCAAATTCATCTCCGTTAAATATAACTTTGAAAACACAAAAACACTTGCTTTAGCAGTTTCTTGTATATACATTTAATAAAATTAATTATCACTTCGAATTAAATATTCACACTGTACACATTCCTCATAAACAAATGAGTAGTAAAGAAAAGACTAAGCTTAGCTTAATCCTTTATTTTGCATCCTCCTATGAATGGTCTGCCGGGTTACACCAAAAAGCTTCGCTATTTCAGTCACCTTGAACCCATGTAACAAATAGCTTTCAATTGCTTGGAAAGGGATTTTGATGGCTGGTCGCCCCCTTTCAACCAAGTCGAGTCGCTGAAGGACTGAGAGCAGGTTGGTTAAGGCAGCTTCATCCACATTGGTGTCTGTGTACGCAGAGTATTCCGCCAAGATCTCTATAAACTGCTCAACTCTGTCACGGGCATCAAACTCAGAAATTGTTCTTAACTCAATCTGGGAAGCTAATTCCAACAAGAATTGCGGGATGGAAACTGGAAGCGCCATGTTGTTTGCCGGTGCGGACAACCAACTCAGCAGCAGAAGAAGAAGCGCCTGCGCTGACGTCAATCACCTGCGCCGTGTGGGATTGCGAATCCACTTTGAAATATGTTACACTTTTTGCGGCGGGAAGCATGAAAACGAAAAAGCAATATAATTTTCTTTATCGTTTTAATTAAGTTACAGAATGAGCCATGTTGAATTGTAAAATGAAAAAGCAGTTTGGATGATTTCTTTTTAATTTTATTTATGAGTCAAAAGGGGCATTTGTATTTCGAAAATGAAAATGCATTTCTGCTATTGCATTTTACTTTTCAACTTTGACATTTCAAATTGAATTTTGTTACTATTTCGCTAGGGTGTAATTTGAAAATGAAATCTTAAATGTCCTTTTCTATTTCATTTTAATTAAGTTACAGAATGAGCAATGTTGAATTGTAAAATGAAAAAGCAGTTTGGATGATTTCTTTTTAATTTTATTTATGAGTCAAAAATAGCAGCTAGATTTTGAAAATGACAAAGCATTTCTTCAAATGCATTTTAATTTTATTTATGTTACACATATGCTTCCATACTGGCTTGGGTTTTGCCAAAGTGCGGAGCACACGCTCGAGAATGAAGGTCCTATCATGACAGTTCAACCATCTCGGCAGCATTTGCTCTACATACTCCAACAAGGGCTGGTTCATTTCGGCTTTTTCTCGTAAACCAAATAAGCAAAGGGTCTTGCGGCATCCCGTTTTCTAACTCGTCTGTCTTTGATTCCAAAGAAGTGATGCGCGTTATAGCCGTAGCCAAGTCAGCTTTTGCCACTTCCAGATCATCTTCCAGGGACAATAAACGCTCTTCAGCCTCAGTGACACGTGTTTTATTTGATTCAACTGTGTTCCTCACCTCAATCATACTCTGCTCCAGAGCACTGATGGAATTGCTCATATCTCCCAGTTGAGAATTTGTGGTATCAAGCTTACGACCGAAATCAGAATGGAGGGCCCTTAGCTCCATTAGCCACATGTGCCACACTCTCTGTAGCTTCATGGTGCTCCTCCACAAGTTATGGGCCCCCTTTTGGCTTTGACGATGCTCGAGTCTTGACAAAACTGTGGACGCTGGCGTTTCCTGTTGTGTCTGTCATATTCCAGTGTTACTCTTGTACTTTTAATCTATAGAATGAAAAAGTTTTTGGCAAAGTTGAGCGGAGCTTCGTCGCTAAGCTGCCATCTTGCTTTGCTGCTCGATAGCGCCCCTTAGTTTAGGGATCTTTACAATAAAGTGCTCTTACACAAAAATATAATCCAAATTATTTGAAAGTATGTTTGTTTAAAACGTATTTTTTCCAAAGAAAATCTGTTCTTATCAGGTTCTTAACTTGTTGGCCTTAGGATAGGACTGCTACTGCCTCTTTTAGGTGTGTTTGGTTTGCCTGTTGGTAGCATTGCTGTTATCACCTTTTTGGAGTAATTTTTCTTGCTTGAAGAAAAAAAGGTGCCATGTTTGTGTACATAGGACCCAAATAGAGAGTTCAGTTCCAATAACTTTATTAGTCCCTGAGGGGCAATTCAGTTTTACAGCCAATCCATTCATAAAAGGATTAAGCGTTAAAAGTGCATTAGCATACTTGTATGAAATATGCAATTAAGAATAGGAAATAGTCCAATAAGTACTGAAGCATTCATATATCACCTATCTACAGCCACCCACAGAAAACCCAGCCTGCATACACACACATTCTCCAAACACACACACCCCAATACATTTCACCTGCCAGTGATGAAACAGAGTGCAAGAACCAGTATTTTTACAGTTATGTGTATTCTGTTAACAGTCTAATAGCAGAGGGAATAAATGAGATGGCATAGCCGTTAGTTTTACGTATCGTTACATGGTACCGCCGCCCTGACTGCATGATGACTGATCCATTATTGAGTACATGATTTAGTTTGGCACAACATTCTCCCTGCTTTCTGAACCACGCGTGTTTTCCAGAGAAAACAGAGATCTTCTAACTTGTTACCAGTGATTTTTGAGCATACTTTAATATCGCTCAAACTCTGTCTTTCACAGCAATTTCACACCAACATATGAACTCTTAATGAAGGCTTGATAACATGTACATAGGATTTTTTTTTTTTTTTACAGACAACGTAGTTGAGCTTCCTTAGTAAATTGGTTAGCTCTCGATAATACTATCAGTGTTCTCGCTGAATTTAAATTGCAAGTCAAACACTGTGCCTAAGTACTTATATGTTTGAACTATTTGGACATCTTCATTATGTAATACACTTTTTTGGTTTCTCACTGTGCTTCTTGAAGTCTATGAGTAATTTTTTTGTCTTAGACACATTTAAGTCAAGGAAGCCGTCATCACACCATCTTACAAATTCTGTAAGGGTTCTGTTGTGGTCAGATTAGTTGCCCTGGAGAGAAGACAACAGGGCTGAATCATCTGAGAACTTCACCAGGTAGCTGTTCTCCAAAGATGACCTGCAGTTGTCAATGTATAACATAAAAGCAGGGGGACAGCATGCAGCCCTGGGGACAGCCTGTGTAGGATACAATGACAGAGGACAGGCTTCCATTCACATAGACTTACCGCCATTTATTTGTTAAAAAATTTAAAAATAGTAAAATCTGCTCAGGTAACTTAGAATATGAGGCTAATCGCTCAGTTCGAATGCGAGGCTGCATTTTGTTGAAGGCTGAACAAAATTCAACAAATAAAATTATTGCATGTGATGCAGGTTTCTCCAGATCTTTACATATCCTGTAAAGAATTGGGAGTTCTGCATCCTTTACAGCATTTCCCGCTTGATAGGCAAATTGTAGTGGATCTAGTTGATCTACAGTTAAGGAGATGATTGTATCCTTGAGGATCTTTTCAAAACATTTCATTACCAGGAATGTTAATGCAACTGGTCTGAATTAATGACGTCTTTAGGAGATTTTGTTTTGGGGATGGATATTACAATTGATGTTTTCCGTAAGTCAGGTAGGAAAACAAGAAAGAAAGAAAGATAAATGTGAAGACCTCACTAAGCTGCTCAGCGCAATAGCACAGTGTATGCCCACAGATGGCATCAGGGCCAGCAGCTTTTCCTATTTTTGTGTTCCTAAGTTCTTTTCTGACTTTTGTGTTTTTAATTTCTATCCCCCTCTGGGGTGTCGACATCTCTTTTAATGTGGTTATACTATCTGAAAAACACCTTTCAACCTGCAGAAAAACGTATTAAAAGTGTCTGGTAAGTCGCCGTCATCAATTCCATTCAATTTTATTGGTTGCCATGTTGTACTTGGAGGCTGATTAATAGCTGCTGTAGTTTTAATACCTTGCCAGACTGCTTTTAGATCCACACATTATACTGACTTTCAATTTTATTCCTGTGCCGTTTTTTTGTTGTTGTTGCTTTCCTTGTTTCATTTTTGACTTCTCTTGAGGCAGTTTTTTTCCTCTACCAGGCCCCCTGAATAGAATGGTTTTTTTTCCAGTTGATAACACTCTTTAGTCCTTTGTCACACATGGCTTGTTATTAGGGTAGATGATCTCCTTTTTAAATGGAATAACTGCTTTAACACAATATTTAACATAGTTAGAGCGCTGTTTAAGATGAGTAGATTTAATGAAGGTAAAAGGAGGACCAAGCAAGGTGGGACTGAGCACATGGAGTAAATGCTGGGATTAATAAAACAACCAATGTAGACTGGAGATTCAGCAGACAAAAGGACAGCTTATATGGACTGAGCAGGAGTGGCAGTGACGAGGAGAAGCCAGAGGACTAATTATTGAAAAGCAGTTGCAGGTGAGAGGAAGAGAGCAGGTGGAGGCAATCAGCAGGTGTGCAGGGAAGCAGAAGGGCAGGGTGGAAACAGAGACGAAAAATTGTAGAACAGGAGAGAACAGTAGATAAAATAATCCTAAGTGAGGAGAGGAAGGACTAACTGTTAAGTAAATAAAGATTAAATGTTCAAGAAAATAAAACTAAAGGAACCTAAGAAAAAAGTCAAAATGAAAGGACTACTGAACAGGGTAGAGAGAATTAAGTTTCAAAACACTACAACAAATTCAAAGCAATACATTTCCGAAAACACTACAACAATTGTTTCTTTTAAATATTTCATTGCTTTTGAATTTGTTGTAGTGTTTTTTGAAATTTTGTATTGTTTTGAATTTAAGTGTTATTTAAATGTTGTATTGCTCTGAATTTGTTGTAGTGCAGAGCAGTGAATAATTTAAAAACAATACCTTGCAAACAGAGTCTCTCGATCTCTGAAAGAAATATTAACGCAGCTATTTTTTATTGGGTTTTTTTGTTTTTGTTTCTAAAACAAAATTTGAATTACCAGAAAGTACACTGACCTAATTCAAAAGCAATACAACCTTTCTAAAACACTTAAACAAATACAGAATGGTCCGTGTACTTTTCGGTAATTGAAATTTCGCTTTAGAAACTAAAACAGGAAGAATGAAAGGAATTTTCCGATTTTGATTTTTGATTCAACAATGAATGAGGGAAAATTGGGTACATTTTTAATTTCTGCCGTTTAAAACAACGTTCGCCAACTTAAAATCACACATACTTTTATAGATTTGGTTGTTCGAATAATGAAAATATAAACGCTCAAAAATAATTCAATAGACAAACTTTTATTTTTAGAAAACGGAAATACTTTTCCCTCCAGTGTGACCTTTCATCAGAATCCATGTTTTATTTTTACAAGTGTGGTGGGATGGACATGTCTGGAGTGGCCCGTTTTAAAGTCTTGACAAAATTCTGTTCCCCCCACACAGCAGCCAGCGAGCCGGATTCGACATTCACGCCACTTCTGATCTATTTCTCTGTAAAATTACGGCAAGTATGTTAATGTACTTTAGTAAGCTTTCAGTTAATACACTTAGAAAAATAAATATGGCCTTGTGTGAATGTGTTTTTTTTAAACAGCTTTGGGGTTGATTTCCTGTTTGAAATAGTGAGAATCGAAGTCTGAATCATGTACATTAAAATGTGACAGATATCGTCCACCAGTACCTTATTGCTTCACACAGCGTTCATTTTTTAAAATCCGAGTCGACAGCCTAACTTCTCTCTGGCTGTCGGAGGAGGAGCAACTCTCTCTGAGCTCTCCTGATCTGTCTGAATTTTGCCTTATTTTCACCCATTTAAGATTTAGGTTTAGACTCTGTTCCTTTTAGCTTTCTGCAGTTTTCCTTTTAATTTATGTGTCCAGCCTCTGGAAATACACTATTAGATGAGACTTTCTAGTGGATTGCTTCCAAAGGACCTCTGTAAGACTGTGGATCAACATCATGGCGTTTTACTAAGCTGAAGAATTGTGCCCACCTTCCTGCTAAACCGGATCACCTTATCTGGACACCTTTGAAAGTCTGTGAAAAACTGGGGATTAACAACATGGCACACTGCTCAGCCGAGAACTTTGATAAGCTACTTCGAAGACTGAACGCCCATGGAGGAACAGCTCCGGAATATGGAAGAAAAACTACGCCGTTTGGAAATTAACAATGAAATCAATGCTGGATAGAACAATGAGACGACAATACCGACAAAGGAACAACAACAACAACCGACAGCCCTCTGCTTTGGTCCAGCCTCAATCAGAAAACACCGACAAACACCATTCCCTCACTGACACAGGTTTTCCTGAGATGACTACATTTTTTCTGACACAGTTTTTCCTGAGACCTGACTACATTTTTTCTGACACAGTTTTTCCTGAGAGCTGACTATGAAGGCGGATCCCTGCCATAATACTGAGAGAACAGATCAAACATCCACACGTGTATTTTCCCTCCACGAGCGCTTGCGAGGTATTTTGTTGAATATTTATGCCCCCTCGACCAATATTCTCCCCTGCAAGGAGAAAAATTGCTCGCGCACCTGCAGAGTCCACTCCCGCCTGACTTCCCCCTATGCGTGAGAGCCCAGATTGCTCTCGAGTGAACCGTCTTTCTTCCTCTGCTCGCGCACGAAGCAGTTTTTGAGTGGGTGTTACTGTCAGTAAGGGGGCAGCATGGGGGCGTGCCCGTAACCACTGTATCCCTGGATATAATTGGTTGAACATATTGGCCAATTGGACAGCAAGGTATGGCTACAATACTAGGACAAACCCTGTCCTTGCTCTCCGTCCGTTGTAGGCATTATTGTGATAAAATGTTCATGTTTTTATTTTTTTACTTAGATCAAGTTGCACAGCGGCATTTATTTTGGTCAAAATGTTTGATTCCTACCTCTCAATCTAGGCTACTTTGGAAATATCGGGAATGTTACAAAACTATATCTATATATATATATATATATAATATACAGATTAAGCCTGCTGTTAATGTAGGCGCAAGCAACTAACTCTCGAAATGAGAGCAGCACATTGGTTAATGATCCTGATGCAAGCAAGTAATATAAGTTTTATAAATAGACATCACGGATAGAAAAAATTATTTTGATCACTGGATTTATAAACCGGAATCATAACGTTACTGGCCCAGATCCATAATGAGGAGGCATGTCGGATTTTTGGCTTAGCCCAGACAAGAGGCTGGCCACATCCTGATGGATGCGGGGCATATGCAAGATGGATCTTACCTGGATGTGATGCTGGCTACATCATTTTATATTTTAATCTAGTACGGTAGAAAAACTAGAAGCTCCATCATTTGAAAGCACTGCATCAGTTTCAAATGAAATGTATCCAACAGCTAGTTCAGTTCTGCACGTTAGACATTAATTTAAATTAGTTGTGTTGAAGTTTATTTACATTTAAAACCTGTAGGACTGTGGGCCTAAAATAATGGAATTTAAGCACCTGCAACAAGGCAAAACAGCTGTAGCTCAAATTATTCTAATTAATCCGTGGTTTGAGATTTGTCTGTTTCAAGTGTATAAATCTTTATTGCAATCTATATAATATCAAAACATGGTACCATAACATTATTCAATTTATACTATGAAAAAATAACAGTGTAGGTGTAATACTTCCATTCGAAATTTCTGTCATTAATTAAATGGTTGTCAATCATGCTGGGTAACATGCTGGCGATTTACCGGTGGATCTACGTTCCTACCCTCATCTAACTGGGTGGTGACTGAAAGAACGAGATCTCGGATACAGGCAGCTGAAATTAATTTCCTCCACAGGGTGGCTGGGCTCTCCCTTAGAGATAGGGTGAGAAGCTCAGTCGTCCGCAGGGGGCTCAGAGTAGAGCCGCTGCTCCTCCACATCGAGAGGAGCCAATTGAGGGGGCTTAGGCATCTGGTCAGGATGGACGCCTCCCTGGTGAGGTGTTCCGGGCACGTCCCACTGGAAGGAGACCCAGAGGAAGACTCAACTTTGCTGGAGGGTCCATGTCTCATGGCTGGCCTGGTAACACCTAGGGATTCCTCCTGCTGAGCTGGAACAGATGGCTGGGGAGAGGGAAGTCAGGGTCTCTCTGCTTAAGCTGATGCCCCCACGACTCGACTCCGGATAAGCAGAAGAGGATGGATGGATGCTGGGGAACCAATTCAAAAAAAACAAAACAAAAACAAAAATAAACTACCGATATAGCATATCAGTTATAGTCTCCAGCTTTATAGCCATTGACAGTTAACTGTCATAGTATCTTCTTTATAAATTTTAGATATTGAATTAGAATAAAGTTGGACAAAAAAATTATTTTGTCAGCCAATTGTGCAAGTTCTTCCACCAAAATTGTGAGGCCTGCAATTTTTTTCAATGGTACAATTTAACTATGAGATGAGAAAATAAATGCAGAAAATCACATGATCTGATTTTTAAATAATTTATTTGTAAATTATGGTGGAAAATAATTATTTCATCTCCTACAAAAGAGCAAGATTTCTAGCTCTCACAGAACTACTTCTGTAAGAGGCTTCGCTGTCCTCCCCATGTCACCTGTATGAATGTTACCTGCTTTAACTGGTTATCAGTATAAAAGACATGTGTCCACAACCTCAATAAGACTCTAACCTCCCACCATGGCCAAGACCAGGTAAATTGTACATCTCCCGAAGACTGGGCTCAGCCAATCTACATAGACAATCAGTTTGGGAAGAAGAGATCAATTGTTGGAACAGTTATTAGATAATCGATCATTTAATTGGGGCTCAATGCGAGAACTCACCTTGTGGGGTACACAAGATTTTGCAAACGGTGTGTAAACAGCCCAGGGGGACCTGGTTAATGACCTGAAAATATCTGGGACCATAGTAACAAGGATTAACATTAGTAATCCTAACATACTATGTCCTCATGGATTAAAATCCCATAGCATCATGTCTAGGGCCGTGTCAAGTTTGGCAGAGGGCATCTGGATGATGCAGAGGATTGGGAGACAGCCATGTGGTCAGATCAGGCAAATATAGAACACTTCGGTATAAACATCACTTACCGTGTTTGGAGTGGGAGGAATGCTAAACTGTGTCTCAGAAAAAATTCCCATGACCTGTGGAGTCCCCCAGGGGTCAATCTTGCTGAGATTTTTTTCATATTCATTTATATAAAATCGTACACTTTATGGTATTTTTACTATCATTCTCATATATTTAAGTCAATCAGACTTTATGTGAATCATATATAACTGCTTCTGTAGTGATAGACCACCTAAATTCTTTATTTTGTGCTTGCACTAGCAATGTAAGTGGATTACAAATTATTTACTCTTATTTTTGCAAATTGTTTTAAAAGTTGTATTGAACAGATGGTAAAACACAATCAGGATTTATAAAAGATAGGTCTATACATAATAAAATCAGATTAGTCCTTGATTTGGTAGATTAGAATTCTTTGATTGAAGATAAGGGTTTCATTTTAATTTTTGGATCTTTACGTAGCATTGTTGAACATACATGTAATATAAAAATGTCAGAATATTTACGATTTTGTACAGAGTTTATTAAAGCGATAAATATAAATGTATGAGGATATTAATAGCTCGGTTTCTCTCCCCCAAGGAACACCTAAAGGATTCACTATCAATCGTGGAAACCAGCAGGGCTGTCCCTTTTCTCCCTAATTATTTATTTTAGCTGCTGAGTTATTAGCTATATCTCTAAAAAAAACCTGTTCAGATCCCTTTGGTAATAATAACAAAATTTGAATATTTTCTAAAGCATTGGGATTCTATTTACATAAAAAAAATGTGAGCTTATGTCAATACATGATATGGAGCAAACTGACTTATATGTGATTCCAGTTAAAATGAAGTAAAATCTTTGGGAATGAGTATAACTAAAGACACTAAAACCAGAGAAGACTTAAATATTTTACCTGTAATAAAAAAGTAAATCTATACTCAACTCCGGGTTGCAGGCAACTCCTTGCAGGCAGAACCTCTGATAGAAATCCTCTTCCAGCTACTTTACAAACTACTTTGAGCTGTTTGGGAGGTTTCAGTGCATCTCTTGAAGATGATGTGGAATTGTGTAACTATACAATCCCCTATGTTGTCAAATACAGTATGATCCATCTCTGCTAACCACCCTTCACAGAATACTTTCATATTATCTGATCCAGAATGTTTGCAAACTAAATTGAAACAGCGCAAAATCCTTTGTAGAAATGATCATATTATTATTCACATGATAAATATTCAAATTAGTTTTATTAAAATTCACATAATTTTAGGAAAAGTCAGGGACCAACAAGGCTTCATTACTTAATTTGACAAAGTTATTTGACATGCATATTTCAAAAAGGTCAAAATGACTGCCTTGGACATTTTAATGTCATATTTGACTATTCAGAATGATCAAGACCTCATTTTGACAGAGGCAAGGTCAACTGAGAGTCAATATAACATCTTATGTCTGACTGCATTTATAAATTAACAGAGAAAAAAAGGGGGGCTCTTGAGCTAACGAGGAAAACTTTGAGCTAAGCTACTGTATCACATCACCATGACGTGAAGATCTACAGAGCTACTCCGCTAATGAGTTAGCACTAGTTTAAGTCCGAAAACATCACTTTAACTCAATAATGCACACTTTAATGCAGCGGTAACTCACTACGAAACATGCTGAAACCAAATAGTGAACCAAAACGCATAAACAACCATAAATACAGTGGTTTTATATTCTTTGCATCTCGACATAGGGGCTGCTGGCTATCAGCAAGACCGAGCCAACAGCCGAAGCAGATGATGGAATCTCTATGGAGCGCTTCTGAACAAGTTTATAAGTACGGTCAAAAGAACAAAACATCAAACTGTCAGTTGGTAAACCATCAAACAATTTTCCTGGCACTATATCGTATCATCATGCCCAAATAACCCAGGAGCAAGCATTTATTACTTAATAATCTAGTAGCAACGTGGCTAGTTCAGCATCCATACATCCTCCTATATCTCACAGTGGCTGACACACAAAACTGAAAAGTTGTAACACTGGGTTTTAGAAGCTAATCCTACTTTGACCTAAATTAAGAAACAGTTTGACAGAAAAGATCTTCCACAGCAGTGAAGGGAAGAAATCGTTCACGTTGGCGAAGCGTGCTGTACACATCTCGCATGTGCCGCTGCCACTGTCAGACGATACCATTCAGTAAGGGAGAGGGGTGAAATGATAATATTATACATAATTCAAGGATTTTTTTTATATTACAGAATCGTCCTAACCTTCAACCCCCCCGACGGCGCCCATGCGTGTGGCCGACCTGTCAAAAGTGATGAATCTCTCATATAAAGACCTGGATCAGAGGTATACATTGCTGTTGTTCTTTTTCCTGTTAAAAATCAAAATTGTCATCCATTATAGGAAGTGTAGCAGAAGTTGAGTTATGTTTCAGTGTTTCTGTATTAGCCTACAGTTGATACCATATGATTTGGTTTGCATGTCGCGGTTCACGGAAAAAACGATCAATAAAAACCTCTGCATATCTTATATATATCTTTAACTTACCAACATCCAAATGCGAGAACACACGGTTATCGACACCAGTAAACTCTGGTAGCTTATGTTTCGCCGCCTATAGCCGAGATCCTAGCGAACCGGAGACACTAGGCTTCTATTTTGTATAGTTCGCGGTAATGCCTCCAAGCAGGAAAACATTGGTTAGCCCGTTTTCCACCTTATTCCATGTGTTGTATCTTATTTTTTGGGGCTAATATCTTTAGTAAGAAGTCAGAGGTAAAAGTCTGTTTTTACCAATATTTTAATTGGGCACTTTTTGAGGAGCAGCAGAGGCCGTGGATAAATAATGGGGAGTATGTGTGACCTTTGAGGACCTCTGAGACAAAGAGTTTTATTGCAGGCTGTAAAAACAGGATGTCTGTAGATGTAGGATGCCAGAACCAAGGCCATAAAGCTGGGAGTTTTGCTTAGGATCATAAAACTCAGAATGAACTTTTGACTTGGATCCAGGAGAAAAGACACGTCCCTTATGACTGCATGATTTCTTGACATCCAATCATTGTTAAGACACTGTTTAAAACGTTCTGATTGGAGCAGATTAATCCTGGGAGGTTTTGGACGTTTATAAAAGTTATGACACGGAAACCATTCTTCATCAGAAATCTTTGTCTGGCCCAGAGAAAATAGGGCATGTTTCTCTATAAACTGCAACTTGTTAATCTGTTTAGAATAAAAGTGAGAACTGGAAATTGGCTCCATTTTGTCTCTGCTTGAACATGCACTGAATTATCTTTTTTATAAATTTTAATTCTACACATGCCAATCATGAGTTGCACGTTGCACCCCAACAACACAGCAACTATCCACCATGGCTTAGTAATAATAACAGTACATCCAATAAATAATAGATTAAATTAAGCTGCAAGACAGAGTGAATAGGCCGCCTCGTCAGGTGATGGCGAAACAACTGTCAAGAAGCATCCATATAGTTCGAAGTAACCAAGCAATTTTTAAAAAGAATATTAAATAAGCATCAGTCCTCAACCCAAATGAAAATGATCATCTGACGAGCCAGCGACAACAGTCTTATCAATATGGCTGAGGGAGTAACACAAACATCGCCTTGTGAAAACTGTCGGATATATCAACAAGAAATACGCTTAGTCCTGGACAAAATTTGTGCCTTGGAGACAGAAAAAGGACTTCATGACACTCTTCCAATGGAATCCGGTAGGAAGACTAGTAAAACTGATACTTGCAACCTAAAGCTAGATGATACCATAACTTTCTCACAACTTAACAGACAACTTGGTGCTAGACAAAAGCAAAAACAACATGCTGGTAAGAATGGACATGAACATTTGTTTAACAAACAGATATTTACCTCTATCAGAAGCTGAGAATAATGAGCTAAGAGAATCAGAGAGAAATAGAGAACAAGAAGTCAAAACAAAGATGGAGAGAAAAACTGTGCAAAGTGTCAAGGATAGAGATATCATCGTGCTTGGAGACGGAGCCATATCTAAGATAAACATAGACAGAATTGTTACAAGCAGCTATCCCAGTGTCACAGTTTCTGACATCACAGATGTTCTAAACAAGGAAATTTCAAATAACCCTTGATACATGTTGGTGCAGTGGACGTAAGAAATAAACAGTCTGAAATACTGAAAGAAAACTTTAATAAACTTTTTGAGAGACTTGATTGTCTGGACAAAGAGGGGATACTATTGCTCATGTTAAGGTTAAAATGGTTAACACTGAGCAAAAGGCACCTTGGAGAAATTAAGTTTCGGTCAGGGCACAAAAAAGGGAGAGCCGGAAAGCTGAACAAAAATGCCACAAGTCAAAGCTCCAGGTTCATTATGAGGTTCACAAAGAAGTGCTTTGTGTGTTTAATCATATTTTATGTGGCGCAAGGGAAACGTATTTCTCTGAAATAATCGCAAAACTGTTTCCAGATAAACACCTTGAGCTTACACATTTTAAACCTCTCAGTAACAAAACAATAGAAGAGGTTATCTCTGGTCTTAGTTCATGTACATGCTGCCTTGATGAATTACACACTCGATTTCTAAAGTCTGTGCTGACTAGCTTGTTACCACAACTTGGTCAGTTAGTCATGACTGCTTTACAATTTTATATTTTTTTTGTAAATACAGCACACTACAGTGAATGTTTGGAAGTTCATATTGTATTTTTCAATGTTAAATGTTTTTGATGCTGCTTTGCAATGTGGTTATTAAGCACCCAGTTATTTTTGTGATAAAGAGTCATTAACGGTGAAACTGTCCACCACAAAGACCCCAGCTGGTCACATACAAGCTAAAAGTGAAGATTCACAACCCACAGCCTCTTCCCTTTGGTTGCAGCCATTTATTTACATGGCAAAATTTATTTTTTAATTACTGCCAACGGAATTCTCATCTCTATCAATGTAAATATTGTATGAGATACACTCTTCATTTTTTTTAAATATTAAAAGATATAAAAGAATATTTTAGGTTCTGGTAAAAAAAAAATTGTAATTGTGTGCTTCCTCTGTAAAGTTATCATCCCCATTATATTCATTTTTTCTGTTTATTTTCCTTCTGTGTAAAAGTTATCTGCTAAAACACTAACCTCTAAAGCTTGGTTTATGCATGAACATTCCGCGCGGAAACGCCGCAACGCCTTCTAGCAGCATTTATACTCTCTGCGGCTTCTCCCTGCTGAGAGCCAATATTCTTGAAGACTGTAGGGGGCGACGTTGTGCTCAACCGGCTTGTGAACAGCACTGCACTGTAGTAGAAGTAGAAATCACTGTTGATTACAACATGGCGACACCCGTGAGCTTCGATGAAAGGGAAGAGCTGTTGTGCTGTTTGATGCTGTTAAGAAACAGACGAAAAAGGAGATTGTCCACTCGTCCACTAAACAGGAGTCAACAACACGACGGAGAACATAATTTACTTGTGAGACCAATGGGTGATATCGACGAGCAAGTACATTTTAAGTATTTCCGGAAGTCTGCTTCTAGATTCGACAATTTGCTTCATCGTTTTCGACCCTATATTAAACACCCAGCTACCCACGTTTGTCCAGTAAAACTTGAAGAAAGACTTGCCGTCACTCTTCATGTGTTGGCATCAGGAAACAGCCAGCAGAGCGTGGCACAGAGCTACATGCTAGGATCGACAACTGTCTCCCTCATCGTCAAAGAGGTCTGTGATGCACTGTGGTCGGCTTTGTGCAGTGATTTTGTTGCATTACCTGACAGAAACAAGTGGACAGAGATCTCCCAGGAGTTCTGGCGTGTGTGGAATTTCCCAAATACTTTGGGTTGCGTCGACGGAAAACACGTGACCATAAAAGCGCCACCAAATGCAGGGAGTGATTACTTTAACTACAAAGGAACTCATTCCCTAGTGCTTAGGGCCATTTGTGACGCACATTACAGGTTTAGCATGGTGGACATAGGGGCATATGGGAGAGAGAGCGATGGTGGGGGTTTTCAGGAGTGCATGTTTGGAAAGAGCCTGTTCCATGGAACCCTGGACATAACACCCCCTGCCAGCCTCCCTGGTACCAAAGTCACTGTTCCACATGTCTTCCTTGGTGATGCTGCCTTCCCTCTCCACCAGAACCTGATGCGACCTTTTCCAGGTATTCATATTGGGATGTGAAATGAGGATGATTTCATATGTGTGTGGTTATTATGTAACCTAATGTCTTTTAACTTCACTTGCAGGAACAAACCTGCATAACACGCAGCGGATTTATAACTACCGCCACTCACGCGCCAGGAGGGTGATAGAGAATAGCTTTGGCATCCTTGCAGCACGATGGCGCATCCTGAGATGACCGATTGACTTCCACCCAGACAAGACTGTAGCTTAACAAATACAAAGTATTAAATTCTTGTCTTAACAAATACAAAAATCACTCAGTCTCTTGAAACCTAACATATGAATTGGGCTCACAGCTCCCCCTGTAGGTCAGGGTAACTGAAGAAAATACTAGGCTTTGAATACATTAAGTGGGCTCACAGCACCCTCTGCAGGGGGCTACAAGGCATTAAATGAAAAATCAAAATCCAAAACCCACCTTACCAGAGGCACAAAACTGGTTGAAAAATTCTAAGTCCAAAAGCCACCTTACCACAGGCACGAAAGTAGTGAAAATATTCAAAGTCCAAAAGCCACCTTACCAGAGGCACGGAACGTGGGATCTAAGGCCGGTCACACCGGTGTACCGATAGCGGATGAAGTTGTGATTAAAATGAGAGAAATGGAGGATTAAAAGTCTAAAAATAAGTTCTGCATAAAAATTGGATTGAGATTAAAGGGCCAAAGGTGCAGAAAGAGCAGAGCCCCACCAGTGGGGTAGGACGTGCCCGCTCCCAGGGGACAAATCCCCACATGTGTGGCGGAGTCATCCTCAACAGGGTCTTCTTTCCCCGCTTATTCTGCCAAGCCCGTTCCCTTGTTTGTGGTTTCGCTGGATGGGAGTTAGGGACAGTGGGAATCTCGTTCATCCATTCATGCGCGTCACTAATTAGATGACGAAGCATTCGGCTACCTTAAGAGAGTCATAGTTACGACCGCGGCATTTATCGCGCCAACGGTGGGAGAAATATCGTGCAGTCTCCCTGTTGGCCAAGGCGTGGCAGGGTCCTGTGTATGTGGACACAGGGGATCCTCCGAAGGCTGGGCAGAGCTCTTCTTCGAACGATCTGGGCTTAGCAAGATGCTCCCCCGGTGACGTTCCATTGAATTGCCCAACTTTTCCTTGTCCTAGATTCAATGGAGCCCAAGCAGAGCCGCCAAAGCGGGTACCCAGGTGACTAATTTCAGGCCGTTTAACGTCGCCTGTCGACAGGGGGACCCGTTCCAATCCCCCTGCGTCACCCATAGTATACGACACGCTAGGGTTACTTGTGATCCACAGGACTGTCGCTACCAACAAGTGGTCTTTACCAACTCCATCCTCGCTCCACGCCAAGGGCACAAGGTCACCAGTCAGGGGGGTTGTCCTTCAATTCCTTTATTGTTTCAATTCATCAATCATGACTTTTGGTTCGGCGCTTTCCTCAATCAGCGCGCCTTGTGGCTCTGGTAAGGTAGGGTCATTCCAAATTTGGAATGGCCAATTAGAATATTTTATTTTTTTGTGAACACAAACACAATTTGTATTACAAAATGTATATACAATGGGCAAACATAGGTTACATTCAGATACCCCGAGTAAGCTTCTTGTAACCTTTTAGCATGTCAACAGACAACAATAGACTTCATCTTGTAAGCCTCTTTGCAATGATATTTGCCTTGCATTTACCCAGACCAATGTGGGTGAGTATTCTTTTATTTGGACTATGCCAAAGACCACGCATACCAAGTGGAAAACCATACACGCGTACATCCTTCACGCAGTATAGTTTTTTAATTGTTGGAATTAAGGATTCATATTTCCGACATTTTAGCAGCTCCATATCACCCAATGTAGAGCTTTTATTTTCAAAGCATCTCGCGACATCTATCACAAGGGCAAGATGCCCTTTCTGTAATAGAATATCGGGAACCATAAGGGTTGAATCCTGTACGATCCTAGGTTCTTTGAAGGTGGACCAGCCTTCTTTTACTGCAATTCCAAGAAGATATTTGCAGATTTTATTGTGACTAGACATTCTGTGATTTTTCAGTACAGCACAGTTGCTCAGAATGTGTGCCAGGGTCTCCCTTCCATGGCCACATAGTCTACACAGCACAGACTTGTTGTGAGGCGATTTACCTAACTTGGCATCCGGCAGACAGTTAACTCTCATTTTCAGCCCCAAGATGAATTCCGACTGTTGTAACAACTCTCTTTTAAGTAACCAATTGTTACTTATCTTATCATTTCAAAAAATCCGACACCTTTTCCTTGTGAAATCAAATTAGACCATTTCTCAAATTCCCATTGTCTCCAGTGGGAATTATTTGGTACGTTTCCACTATGAAAAATCATAGGTGGAGAAACATGTTTGTTCCCTGTACTTTTCTTCCAAAGTACCTTTAAAATGTTAGGTGATCCTGTATCCGCAGCCACCCAGCTGCAGAGAGGATCATCTGATTCTTGTTGGAAGACAAGTCTTCGCAGTAACAATGTTGAGACAAAAGCCTTAAAGCCTAACCAGGCCCAGGCCTCCATCTTTTTCAGATGAATACAAAAGACCATCAGCTGTTGATGGGTCTAGATGGAGCCATTTTTTAACGGCCGACCTTAGTATCCGATCTGCCTCCTTCAGTAGTCCAAAATTTGTACCAGACAGATCGACCAAATAGGTCAATCTAGGAAGCGCATAGATCTGCAACAATCTAGTTTTCTAAATGGGCTTCAGAAGGGCTTTACCTATGCTGTCCAGCAAATTACTCAGCATTGGTATGGGATCAGACGGGACAATGCCCTTGATTGGATTCACCTTAATATCCAAGTATTTGTAAGATCCATTGGCATCCAAAATGGGAATAAGTTTATCAGCAATAGCTCAGGCTCCCTGATTACTTAGGACCATTGCTCTTTTTTCTTTCCTAAGAAAGAATGCTCCACATTTCTCCACGTTCACTGCCAGTCCAGATTTTTTGAGGAAAACCTCAAGAAGCAACTGGTTCTTCTTCATACCGCCCCAGGAATTGCTGATCAAGACCAATTCATCAGCATAAGCGAGTACAGTTACCTTCTGTCCTTCATAATTAAAGCCAGAGCCCTCCCAAAGATTCCTGTAGGCAAATTCTTTAGTCGATTTCTTAATGGGACAAGAACAACGTCCTTTGCCGTCTAAAATTAGACAGGCTGCCGCTGATCTATTCGATCTCCAAAGACTTTGTAGAGTCTTGTACCTTAGTCTTTTGGATATTTTCTTGTTTATAAGCATTCTTTTCTTACCCATACGACAATTCGGTCTTTTAAGTAGTTTATTTCTTCGCCTCATCAATCGAATGTATTTCTTAAGAGTTGGATTAATTTCCCTGGTGGAACTACCAAGGAGACTCGAGTCCTTCACAACTCTTTTTTGATCCACAAGAAGCTCACTCAAAGATCTCTTTAACAAAGATGTTACATCTGTATTGTAATCAATATCATACGATACTATCCCGCTCAAAACAGTCAGATTGCAGGGAGGAGAAGAGGACCCTGCAGACATCTCATTCTGGTCTTCTTTATTTCCTCTGTTCCAGTAAACACCCAAGTGTTTAACCTTCTTATGGAGTGAGAGACCTCTTTGCTCTTCATCATCCGACAAGACAAGTCTTAGCTCCGATCCAAGTATTTCCGGTCCGCGTAGTACCTCAGCTGAATTATGCCCCGCCGTATTGCAACGTGCAGAAAAGAAGGATAGGTTACCAGCCAAACCAGTAATAGGCAACCTTCCTATGCAGGACAAGTCAGCCAAAACACCAGTTCCTAGGATGGAACAAGCCAGACAAATTAGACTACAAACAAGCAAAAGATCATCATCAGTGTGGGGATCTGGTTCCATACAATCTGTAAATCGAAAGGCATGATTCGGTATTGGGGAAGTCTGAAGCCTCCGAGCCAACAAGTAGTTCGGAGATATCAATACCCCTTTCCAACCACCGCAGTGGATTTTCTTTAGGCTCCAGGTATATGTTACCAGACATTGTTAGGTCAGGCAGCAAAGCTGACTCAGTGGGAACCGATATCATACTTGTTCTTTTCAATTAAACAGTCGGATTCCCCTGGTCCGCACCAGTTCTAAGTCAGCTGCTAGGCGCCAGCCGAGGCCATTGGCATTGAAATCTATCCATGTTAACTCTGATTATGTATATTTAAGATTATTTCATATATTTATGAGATCATGGTAGGGATTTGAAGTATATTAAACATTTATTAATGTTTGATTAAGGTGTTTTAGTTACCATACTTTTTAATTATACTTTTAAGATTGTTTTAGAGGTATTTTACAGTGTCAGCTCTTGTTTGGGTCACAGAAAAACAGGACATTGAGCAGGAAAGCACAGGCAGATAACATCACCATACAATTGACAATGGAAGGATGTAAGAGATAACGGTTGGCCAAAACTCTAGTTAGAGCTGGTTGGTAAAGTCAGAATAACAGGAAGGTCATTAATTATGCATGCATGGTTGTAAGGAGGCTGGTCTTGGCAAAAGTTTGAATGAACCAATCATGTTTCGTGTCCCATATGTAAAGCTATAGGGGAGTTTCTCTAACTTTGTGTTAAAATATAAAACTTAATGTTTCTGTTATATACGTTGTCATTCCTCCTAGGTAGGGTGACCCAGAGTGTGAATAATTTATACCACTCTGTAAGCTAAATATTTGATTTGTTTTAAGCAACCCTGTGAACCAGTATTTGATTTCTTGTATTAAAATCTAAAGAAAATTAAATTACTCTCGTCTCCTCTCTGATAAAAATGAACACGCATGGACTTTATAGAGTTAAGATTTAAATTGAATATAGAATAAAATCCTTCAGTAGGCATTGGATTGCGCAATCATGGGACCTTAAACGGACCTTAAACGGGGCGTAAATGCTCGTGGTGAGTGGATAACATTAGGCGTCTAACTCCCCGTATAACCTTATCCGGCTTAGTGTGGATGTAGCCTAAGACAAAAGCCAGATTCAGTGGAGCTGAAAGGTAGCAGGGGGTTGCAAATAAGCGTCATCGTTGGCCCCACACTTCTTCAACGAGTAGCTGACGGGTTGTTTATCTTGAAAGAAAAATCGGTGGGGGTGGAGCCCAAGAGCTTCGTCAGCTTAGACGGACACATATTGCCAAGATGAAAGGCCACCCTTGTTTGTTGAAAATTTTTTCGATTGACCCGGACATTGAGCTAATTAACGACATGGTCCTTTACTTATTCCAACCGAGACAGAAAAGGTTGATATATTGCCTATGTCACAGAGTCTGAAAATCTTTTCTAAAATGACAGATGAGCACAGGCAAACACACTTGAGTTTATACAAGCAACACTGAAGAAAATTAAAATGAGATAAAAATAGGAAAACAGTCCACCGTGAAGAAGGTGGCTAGCCTACCTAGCATCTATCGCTAGCCCTTCTAAGCAAGCTCTGGTTTCTCTTCATAGCGAATAAGTTTTTCACCTTTTACTAAAGACTTCCGTGAAGAGGAATAGTAATGAGTGGAACCTATTTTTGGCGGCTTGGTTTGGTGACCAAGCTTTTTCTGTGTTGTGATAAGTAAAAAGCTATTGCTGAAGACTTTCCAATGTGCACTGTGAAGCAAAAAATGGATGTGGCTAAGGAATTTAAAGCGTGGAATCCGGCCAAATAGCAGACTCATTTGCATGGATCAGACAGGCAGCTGGAAAAGGACTGGAGTGGATTGCTCATATCAGTAGTGGCAGTGGCACCCTATACTCTGACTCAGTGAGAAACCGGTTCACCATCTTCAGAGAGAACAGCAGAAATCAGGTGTATCTGCAGATGAACAGTTTGACAGCTGAGGATTCTGCTGTTTATTATTGTGCTCGACTACCACAGTGACACAAGCAGCAGAAACACCGTACAACCTAGGTGTTTGGGATGAGCTGCTGAGTTCTCGCGAGAGCTGTGCGTAAGTAAACATAGCGGTATACTGGTAAAATAAACAAACAATGTCAGGTAAAATAAGGCAATAATTTTGAACCAAACGCAGCTTCTGTCCGTTTAAACTAACCATCAAATTATTTCTTTCATCTAATCAACCTGGACGAGGAAACATTGGATTCGCTGGAGTGCTACCTAGACGAGTGCTTTGAAAACATCGTTATGGGTAAGTCACGGAAACCTGCTCCGTATGCACAGACAAGTACTCCATCTCAGAAACGCACTCGTTCTGAGGCCAGCACTTCCACCAACTCGCCAGAAAGAAGCTACGGCGACGTCCTGGACTCAATAGATAAGAAGCTAACCAGCCTGGACACCCGTCTCGCGCTGGTTGAGGTTCTACACAAAGAATTTCATGCTCTGAGGGAATCTCTGGAATTCAGCCAACAACAGGTAGCTTCGCTCGCTACCGAAAATCAAACATTGAAAGAGGACGTTAAAAGACTCACCGAGGGGATGACGCAGCTGTCTGGACAAAATAAAAAAATTCAAGGAATCGATCTTAGACATCCAGCCCCGATCCATGAGAGATAATCTTGTCTTTTCTGGGATACCAGAGCAGGCTCAGGAAGACGCTGAAACAACCGTCCGACAGTTCATCCAACATCAGCTGAAACTGCTAAGCGACATGGTTAAAAACATAACCTTCCATCGGGTTCACCGGCTCGGAGGTAAGACACCCAACAACACCCGCCCGCGATCAATTGTTGCCAAATTTGAACACTTTAAACAGAAAGAACAGGTCAAAGGACGTGGGAAAGAGCTGCAGGGGACGAATTACAGCGTCAATGATCAATTTCCGAAAGAAATCCTGGACAGAAGACGCGTGTTATTTCCAATAAGAAAGAAACATATTAGTGAGGGTTGTAAGGCTACAGTTACGGTAGATAAACTGTATGTTAACGGTCAGCTGTTTAGGGACCCTCAGGTTACTCCATGGCTGTAATAGTCATATTTAAAAGAGTCTAGATAGAAGTTTTATCAGACAACTATAGTTTAAAGAAGCACAGCTCAGCAGGTTGTTTATATTTGTAAATGTGGGTAGGGGTAGGGCTGTGCACTAGGTTGACTGCTTTCTTTTTTCTTTTTTTTTCACATTCGTGTCACCAAATCCCTTTATGACTTTTCTTCCTTTTTCTTTCACACACACAGACTTTTATCATGGCATATTCATGTTTTTCCATCATGCTATCATTCTTTACACACCTGTATGGTATAGGTTATTTCCCTCGCTTTTATCTCTGATTCTGGATTTTCAATCAGGCAACTCCAAAGATAAACCAAGACTACACCTATATTCATCCTTGGCGATAGTAAATGTCTAATGTTCATCTTAGCCCTATGAATCCTGTAAAATTTCTAACATGGAATATTCACGGATCTAGCTCCAGAGAAAAAAGAATTAAGATTTTCAACCATCTTAAAAGATTGAAGGCAGATGTCGTCTTACTACAGGAGACTCATAAATCAAGCTCAACTGCTAATGATTTAAAAACACCGGAGTATCCTAATATATTTTCTTCATGCTATAACTCTAGACAACGAGGAGTAGCAATATTAATAAATAAAAATACTAATTTTAAAGTAATAGACACAGTTACAGATCCAGAGGGTATATTTATAATATTAAAACTATTTATACATAACCAAAAGTTATGTATAGTTAGTGTATATGGTCCAAATGTTGACGACCGCTCATTCTTTCATACTTTCTTCTTGGTTTTGGCTAATCACATGGATTGCTCACTTGTTCTTGGGGGAGATTTCAACTTTGGATTAAATGAAGAAATAGACAGGCTCAGTACAGCAGGGACTCAGCGCAGTTGGCAATCCATAGATATAGTTAAACAGTACATGAGCGATTATGGACTTTGCAATGCATGGCGATCACTTCATCCCAACGACAGAAAATACACTTTTTACTCAAATGTCCATCATTCTTATTCTAGATTGGACTATTTCTTAGTCAGCAGCTCACTGTTGAATGACATTTCAGACACTGAGATACATCCTATAGTTATCAGCGATCACGCTCCTGTTTCTTTAAATTAAGCAAATAGAATAGCAACCCTTCAATATAAAAATTGGAGATTTAATACATCATTACTTAAGGATAGAGAATTTATTAAATATATTGAAAAAGAATGGGCTTCATACATGGAATTTAATGATCTCCCTGGTATGTCGCCATCCACTCTCTGGGAGGCAGGGAAAGCTGTGATGTTCAGGAATTAGAAGAAACTATCAAATCATTAGAAGCTTCCCTGGATAAAGAGAACTTAAGCAACATACGGAAAGCAAAATTAGAATTAAATGAAATTATTAATAAACGGACACAGTTCTTAATCCAAAGACTTCGAATAGAAAACTTTGAACATAGTAATAAATCAGGTAGCTTCTTAGCTAATCAGCTAAAAATAAATAAAGAAAAAACAACTATATGTGCAATCAAAGACAAAATTGGGAATATAATATATGATCCTGAAAGAATAAACAACACATTCAAAGAGTTTTTTGAGACTTTATACACACCTGAGATAAACCCATCAAATAATGAAGTTGAACAATTTCTGGATAAAATAACTCTTCCTAAACTTTCAGACAATCAAGCAAAGGCGCTGGATTCACCGCTAACAGTGACTGAACTCCAGGAGGCCCTCCAATCCATGACTAATAATAAAGCTCCAGGCCCAGATGGATTTCCAGGAGAGTTCTATTAAGAATTCTGGAATATTCTGGCACCAACATTTTACAAAATGTTACAGGAAACAAAGGAAAATGGTCGATTACCACCAAACATTAACTCTGCCTACATCAATCTTCTATTAAAACCAGGAAAAGACCCTATGTCTCCTACCAGTTATCGTCCCATTTCTCTTATCAATGTTGATCTTAAAATAATTTGCAAAGCTCTTGCAAGAAGGATTGAGAAAATAACACCTCTAATAATCCATCCTGATCAAACAGGTTTTATAAAAGGTAGGCTCTCTTCCACAAATTCACATAGATTAATAGATTTAATAGATTATTCCTACTGTAAAAACGTCCAAACCAATATATAATCATTAGATGCAGAAAAAGCATTCGATAGAGTTAACTGGAAATTTTTATTTGCAACCTTACATAAAATCGGGTTCAGTAATTCTTTTGTAAACTGGTTAAAAATATTATACAGCTCACCAACAGCATGTATTAGAACTAATAATCAAACATCAAGGTTTTTCCTTCAGAGAGGTACCGGGCAGGGATGTCCACTTTCTCCCTCCCTCTTTGCAATTTTTATTGAACCATTAGCAGCAGCAATCAGGCAAAATAATAATGTTAAAGGTTAAAATTAGTCTGTATGCAGATGATGTACTACTCTTTCTCCAGCATTCACAAACTTCCTTCTCTCAGGTAATTGAGTTGATAAAATCTTATTCAAGAGTTTCATACTATTCCATAAATTGGTTAAAATCTACAGTCCTTCCAATCAAATGTTCTTTCCAGGGTCACGTTGCTGTGCAAGTCCGGTCGGGAAATATTACATATCTAGGTATCCATATCTCACCAAGACTGGCAGACTTATCGAAGCTAAACTACGTCCCACTTTTAAAAAAAGCGGAAGATGATTTGGCAAGATGGAAATCCCTTCCAATATAACTTATTGGAAGGGTAGCTACAATAAAAATTATGGTTTTGCCTAGAATCAATTATTTATTCTCAATGATCCCAAGCAAACCATCACCTGATTGGTTTAGATCTCTGGACCCTTCTGTCTCAAAAGTTCTTTGGAAAGATAAACCCCCACATATCAGCGCAAAAACACTGTTCATCTGGGGGGGGCGGTCCGGTATTGGCTGGGCCCCAGATCTTGGCGCTCTGCATGGGGCGGGATCTGGACCTAAGAGCTGGTAGATCTGGATGTCCTGGTGCTGGCTGTGCTCAGCGTGGGGAGGGCGTACATCCGCTGTGGTTTTACTGTGGCTCCCTGGCATGTGGGTGTGTGTGGGGGGGCCGGGTTGTTGGCGGTGGGTATTGGTCCGGGGTGGCGGCTGCGTGTATTGTCCGTCGATCGGCTGCAGGCGCCTCCTGCCCGGCGGCGGGGGACCCCTCCCTCCCTGGTTGGTGCCCTGCTGGGGGTCGGGGTGCCCCTGATCCCCGTGGCCCCCGGGTCCTGTTCCTGTAATACTCTGCTTGGGAAAGTAAATCTGTTGAGCTTGTACTTGGTACTCAGACACCAATTCTGAGTGGCTAACTGCTAGACAGGACACGTAAAAAAAAGAAAAGAAAAAAAAGGTAGAGGTAGAGGACTTAAAGTATTTAGGGTCAATGGTCCAGAGCAACAAGTAATTAAAAGACGTGAAAACATTTTTCAAAGCCTGTTGGGATAGGTTAAGGGAAATCGTCCCAAATGTCCCAGCTTTTCAATGGGGACTTATGGGCCATTGGCCCAATATGGCCCCGGTGTCCCCGGGTCCGACCCCTTGGCATCACTTGAATTGGGCCACGAGGGTAAACTTGGGACAAACGGGAGGCGATTGTGTGCCGACTCGGCTTTTCATGAGGGTGGCGCCAGAGCTCTATTGGGGAGCTTCCCTAACCCTTTGGCATTGGTCTAGGACACTCGGGACAAGTCCCTCACGCCTTACCGGGCGACATTGGTGGAATGTTGACTGGGACGTTTGCTGGGACGTTTGGCTTAGGGTTTACATTGCCCCGGGACATTTGGGATTAAGATTCACTAGTCCTCGGTGGCCGAAAGCTGTTTCGAAAAACAAAGTTGCGATTCGTCCAGATTTTCATCACTGGGCTTTTCTTGGGCATCCGCACCATCGTATCACGCCCTCCGTTCCTCGATACCGGATGTTTATTTTTTAATTTACAAAAACGGCTCAACCGACACCCCCTATCGACTCCCACAGCCCCCGGCCACGTTGCTGTGCGAAAACGGTTCCGTTACGACCTTTGGTTTCCATAAAACGAAGAAAAGTGTGAAAAATGAAAAAAAGCCTGAAAGTTAGGGAAAGACCATCCCAATTTTCACAAGTGACATTGGGCTTAAGACCTACTAGGTTTTACCACAGGGGTCAAATTTTCGGGGTTCAAAGGTCACGTGACCCCTGTGACCCGCAAGTACCTCGCCCGTGTCCGCCCACTTGGGCCGTGTCCAAAATCCCAGCTTTGTATGTTGTTGTATTATTTCTACATACGTTTTAAACATCTACTATTCAGAGGTAAAAAGACACTTTTTGAGGAGCAGCAGAGGCCGTGGATAAATATGGTGGGAGTATGTGTGACCTTTGAGGACCTCTGAGACAAAGAGTTTTATTGCAGGCTGTAAAAACAGGATGTCTGTAGATTTAGGATGCCAGAACCAAGGCCATAAAGCTGGGAGTTTTGCTTAAGAAGGACCATAAACCATAAAACTCAGAATGAACTTTTGACTTGGATCCAGGAGAAAAGACACGTCCCTTATGACTGCATGATTTCTTGACATCCAATCATTGTTAAGACACTGTTTAAAACGTTCTGATTGGAGCAGATTAATCCTGGGAGGTTTTGGATGTTTATAAAAGTTATGACACGGAAACCATTCTTCGTCAGAAATTTTTGTCTGGCCCAGAGAAAATGTGCATGTTTCTCTGTAAAACCGCATATCTGTTCAAAATAAATGTTAAGAACTGGAATTTGGTTCCTTGTCTCTGTTTTGAACATGCATTGAATTATTTTTAATAAAATTAAATTCTACAAATGGTGACCTCGACCGTGTGCAGAGTTTTGGACCAAGATCCAGTTATTTTTTTAAGTTAATTAACGGACATGTATTTGCTCTATTGACAATTTGCGCTGAGTTGCGTAGTTTTTAATTCTGTTGATTGGTTAATCTAACATTGGGTAATGTTGTCATGCAAGTTAAATATGTTTTTTTTGTTTTGAGCAGATTAACTGTTGCGGGCCCGTAGTGTTGAAGCTGCTCATCTGTCTGTCTCTGTTCTGCGCATGACTGCGACCTGCTTTGCGCTCCGCAGAGAAACACCGGTGCCTGCTGGGAGATGGAGTTTGTTACTCTGCAGGACAATGGAGCAGATGGACCGGATGGAGTGGTCCCTTCAACGAATAAAATCGGAACCAAAGTGCGGATCGGGGCTTGAGAATTGGCATTCTCAATTTCGAAAGGACGCTTTCTGAAGATTCTTCAGGGCTGGCAAACGGAAAACTTTGCGGCAGAGCCTGTGTGCCCTCCGTAATATGTACGGATTACCTTGATGAAGCCGGCGTATTCCCCAAACGCGCGATTGAGCCAAGCAAATTGGGTTGTGAGTGATGGTCCGACTTTTGGTGTGGTCCGATTGAGGTTAGTGTTGTTAGGTTAGTTTTTAATAATATTATAAAAGTACTGTGTTTGGTGTTTTGAGGTGACGAGCTGCGCATGTGCGTATGTGTATGAGATGGTTTTTTACGCAGGCGCTTTGCGAGACGTGCTGGAGATGTTGCGTTTGTGTTAAAATGTTATAGTATAAATAATGAACTCGAGTATAATAAAATCATTAAAATAGATAAATAAATATCTAACTAAATATGATGGATAACTGAAATTAAAAATCTATGAGAATTAGTTGTGAACATTTACAACAGGACATCAGAGCGGACGCCCAAAGCTAGGTGGTGAGATGGCGGAGCTAATTCTGTGTGATTTTCTGCTTAATAGCACGGCTAACATACAACAGCTTTGACTATATGTTTTGATAAATAAATTAGTGGTAATAAGCGGTTTTCTGCCATCTGTTCGAGTCTTTTGAGTGGTTTTCTGGAGGCCGGCGCCGGGAAATTTCTCAAAGCGGACTACGAAAATTGTAACAGATTGGTCTAAACCTCCGCGATAAAATAATTAATAAGGTCTAAAAGTCACCGCTTATAATGTTGTGTTTTTTGTTAATGGTTTTGGGCTGTAACGGACGTTGTAGAGTTCGGTGTTTTCTGTGCGGGACGGCTGTGTTGGAAACATATGTTTCAGTCCGTGTTGGACGGACAGGAGATTGTTTTGTACGTGCCGAATTAAAGTTTGGTAAAGTGGTATAAATTGTGCGGATAAAGTCCTGGTATTGCGGTAAGTCATTTTCTAAAGTGTGTGTTGCGATTTTCTTGAGTGTTTTCGCCGTACGTTTTGTACTGTTTTAGGTTTCGTTGCACAAAGAGAGTTTACGGTACCACGTTGCTGCAGGCTGCTAGCTATGCTAGCGTTTTTGCTGTTGTGTGTCAATGTGTTTTGTGCTTTAATCCTAACTGCATGTTCTGTGTGTTGCAAGCTAAAAGTTGATTTTGGATAGAAAGTGATTACAGACTCCTGCAGACGATTGCCTTTTTAAGACTTAAACGAATTTGGATTTTGTTAAATTTTTCTGGTTAATTAGGATGTAAAACGGCCTCAAGATAACTGTTCAGATAAATTTTGTTTGCTACTCCCTTTCGGCAATGTTTTAGCACATTTTCTACGAAGGGCAATTTAAGGTGTTTCACATTTAACTGAACTGTTACGATACGGAGATTAAAGATTAAGAAGTACATGCTGAATTTAGTTAACTGGTTTTGCCGGAGACGGCTCAATTTATCACATGAGGAGAGCATGTACATTTATTGGGATAATTATGCATGTTACAATTAAACGCAAATGACTAAGAACAGTTACTCATGAGTCGATTCTGACTTGGTGAAGTTTTAATTTTTGATTTCATCTTTAAAATTAAAAAGAGGGGAGTGTATAGTAAAAATAAAAGTTGCATTTTTTTGAATCTTTAATTAGGTGGATTTGTTGCTTTTTGATTGATCTAAGCAGGATTTGATTAAGTTGGCCTAAATAAAGATAAAGCTATGAGCAGTAATTATAAGAATGGAACGAAAAGCAAACGGTGTTAATTGGAAAGCAACAAACTGGTTTAAATTATTTTTATAAGCACCGTGTTGAATGGTACAGAGAATGAATTCTTTCTGTGATTTAAATAAGTATCATTTATGCTAAAATTATGTTTGGCTTATTTCTGATGGCTCTATAGACTTTAGAAATATAGCTTAGTCTCTGAATAAATGATCTAAAGGAGACTGGTGTTAAAAATTATTTACACAATTGAACATTCTTAAGGATTTTGTGGACACTAAATGCTTATTGGATTTATCAAATTTTCAACTGGGGCTCAAGGAGTAACCTAGCATATTTCAATTCCGTTACAAATTGAATGTTTTTACCATGCAAAACAATACTTATCATAGCATATTTTCTAAACTAGTGGGATTTGAATGTTTGAGTTTGAAAAAAAGAAAACATTGAAACACAGAATCATCTTTAAGGCATCAGTTTGTTTTTAAACAGGCTGGGGATAAATTTGGAATTGGTCTAAGGATTGAAAGTAAATGAATATCGGCAGTGATCGAAATGATTTTGTAATTTAGAAGTAAGAAGTAAATTCTAATTCATTTATTCTGATCGTGTAGCAGTAAAATGTGATTGGACCAGCTACATTGAAATAATTTTTACCATATATTTGAATGCACATTTTGTTTTGACAAATAAGAATTGGTTTTAGTTTTAAAAGTTTAAGATTAATTTTTCAGATGTTATTCATTGATTGTTAGCTAGTCTACTTGATGCTGAGAGTAAATTTACAGGTCCTAAAACATTGTAGAACAGTTCTGATCATAGAATAATGGCATAATATACCATTTGATTAGTGGGGACTCTGTAACTGACAATTTATTTAGATTGTTTTGATTTTATTTTTTCTTATTTTTATTTTTTTCTCTTTCTCTCTCAACCTTTATATATTTGGTTCGACTTGGATTCTGACCCAGATTTCTGAACTGCGGTCTGCTTATTAATGAGAACTTTGGAAAATGTTAATTTGAGAAGCTGGATTAAAGAAACATGATTCAGTGGTAATTTATTTGACATTTCTAGAAGCTTCAATTCAATTTGGTGTTTATCATTGGAGGAAAGAAAAAAAAAGAAGCCTGAGAGGATAATTGGGATACTGAAAAATGCTAGTTTTTGTTTTTATTTTAATGCTACTAGTTTGTGTTTAGATAAATCCTATCTCTTGAACCTCTTTTATTGAATTTTATTGTTCTACTGCTAAGGGGAATTAGACTACTATGTATCCTACAAAAATTTAAGAGGAGTTTTAGTTGCAAAAATCAGTTTGACTATGTTTGATTCACTTCACAGAATCGGACAGATGTTTTTGAAGTATGAAATGTTTGCATTATTTACAATCTGAATATTTGGGTTGAATTCAGATTGGATTGTGTTAAAAAAAAAGTACTTTAGGTTTGGCAATTTCTAACAATAAGCAACCACCTGCTTCACAGGTAACCTTGATAACACCAACAACAGTTATAATTGGAGGGGAACCTAGTTGGACATCTTTATCTCACTGTAAGTAGCATACTGATATTAGCAGAAATTATTAATTGATTGAAGGGACAGAGTCTGGGAAAAGTGGTGTGAAGTCTGAATTTCAAAGGGGTTTAGTTCAATATGAGCTATTCGTCTCAATCTCAGTGAAGCGGAACCAGGAGAGCCACTTTTCCATAGAGACTGTTTATAATAGGGACAGAAAAAAGGGGATAGAACCTTTGCAGATGGTTATTGACTTTATTTTTGTTATTGCAATGTTTTAGTGGTGCTTTAGCAATATCTAACAGAAAAATCCAGCCTTTTTTGATTTTATTTTATTTATCTATTTACTTTGTGAACAGACCATAGATCTACTTGTCTGGGCATGTTTGGTAAAACTAAATAAGATTATATTGATTTGCCAAATTAGGGCATGGGACATGGTTATGGCTGTTTGTCCACTGTTGACGCACTCCAATGGCTGCAAGGAAGCTCGGTGCTTTGTGTTGAGACTGGATGGAATGTCTGGTCTGCTTATCTGTGGAATGTTTTCACATAACTGCCTTTCACAACAATGCAGGAGACAATTTGCTGAGATTAACAAACGTTCTTGGCTTTATCCACAGCAAGCACCTGAGAAAATGGGGAGAGCACAAAGCTGCTGCCCCAGTAGGACAGGCCTGTCGGGTGCTGGATGGGAAAACATGGCTCTGTTCCCATGCTCAGGTTTGGTGAGTTTGAAGATAATTGGATACTTTAAATTTATAGGTTTAGTTTTGTTAATTTATACTTGGAAAATTTACAGGGTCTGACAGCTAAAGTGTGAAAAACTCAGGCTAACTAAGTTAGTTTTTGCGTATTTATGGGATATATTTCTGGCTATTTCTGACACATGTTATGGGTTTTTTAAGCTGTAAGGAAGAATTCAGAAACAATGCGTAAATGTTAAATTAATCATTTGATTCCATACCAGGTTTTCTTAATGGCATCAGATCGCATCTTCCTGCACCTGAATGAATTGGCTGTGTTTGGGAAATGGTCAATTACGGGAGTAATTTACCATTAAAGAGGGATTATTATTGTAATCATCTGATTGTGATTTCATTTGGAAAAGACAGTTCCTTTAAAGACATTTACTGAATGCAGCTCCCAGCAGCCTTGGACGGAATGCCAGCGGTGCGGAAGAGAAGATATGAACTTTTAAAAGAACAAAAATGTTACTTCTAACTATTTTTTCTGTTTCACAGGGTTCTTCCCACTTTAAGTTTGATTTATTTCAGAATATAACATAGTAAGAATGTATATGTTCATGGATTTTCTAAGCTTCTTCCACAGTATTAACATGTATCAAGTCAGATTTAATTATCTCTTCACATGTAAGACATTCTTATACATTTTTGGGTTTTGAATTTAGTTTGTGGGAATTGTTAAAATAATTTTTTTGGTTAATGCCAAAAGAGGGTGAATTTATAATTAACAGATTGACATTTTTGAGTAATGGGAGTTAAGGTTAAAAAAGGTATTTCAACAGGTTGTGTTTTGAATTTTAATCTGGAAGTCTTGTTGTGGTATCATATGAAAGACTTCATGTTTTAAACTGATAAAATTTCTTGGGTTTGAATTTTTTGCATTCTCAAATGTTTTTAGATCTTAAGTTTTTAAACACTAACCCTGAAGGAGAGTACAGAGAAGATATCAATCTATTTTCAAAAATAGATTGAAAGAGGGAGTTGTTGTATTATTTCTACATATGTTTTAAACATCTATTATTCAGAGGTAAAAAGACACTTTTTGAGGAGCAGCAGAGGCCGTGGATAAATATGGTGGGAGTATGTGTGACCTTTGAGGACCTCTGAGACAAAGAGTTTTATTGCAGGCTGTAAAAACAGGATGTCTGTAGATTTAGGATGCCAGAACCAAGGCCATAAAGCTGGGAGTTTTGCTTAAGAAGGACCATAAACCATAAAACTCAGAATGAACTTTTGACTTGGATCCAGGAGAAAAGACACGTCCCTTATGACTGCATGATTTCTTGACATCCAATCATTGTTAAGACACTGTTTAAAACGTTCTGATTGGAGCAGATTAATCCTGGGAGGTTTTGGATGTTTATAAAAGTTATGACACGGAAACCATTCTTCGTCAGAAATTCTTGTCTGGCCCAGAGAAAATGTGCATGTTTCTCTGTAAAACCGCATATCTGTTAATCTGTTCAAAATAAATGTTAAGAACTGGAATTTGGTTCCTTGTCTCTGTTTTGAACATGCATTGAATTATTTTTGATAAAATTAAATTCTACAACGTCTAGCGGAAGCCGAGATACGAGCCTTAAGGACTTTGACCTTTCGTTCCTGGACCTCCGTGGGACAATTGGGTAGGACATTCGGGTTAACCCCTTTGGACTAGACTACATTGAATTTGATATGATTCCAAATGTCCATAAAAACGGCTTGTTTTAGGCCATTCTGATCGACTTGATCCAGGCCCCTTTTCCTTCATAACTCCCCAATGCTTTGAGGCAGGGATGTGAAATTAGAAACTACGCATCAGGGCACGGGCCCCAGTCCAGCCTCCGGATTTCACACCCGTAGCACCTTGGGAAACGTCAAAATCCGGGGTCACGGTAGGTGTTTTCCTCAATAATTCCCCAACGCCTGGGGCCAGGGGTCTAAAACTCGCATGGATCCATCAGAGAGCCTAGAAGGACTGGAGTTCCGAATTTCAGACCCGCAGGACCTCGGCAAAGTCCAAAGGTCACCCCTTTGGCAATCGACTAGGCCTCAGGGCCTTTCAGACCCTTTTTTCTTCATAATTACCCAATGCTTTGAGCCAGGGATCTGAAATTTGAAACTACGCATCAGGGCACGGGCCTCAGTCCGGCCTCCAGATTTCACACCCGCAGCCCCTTGGGAAACGTCAAAGGTCAGGGGTCACGGTAGGTGTTTTCCTCAATAATTCCCCAACGCCTGCAGCCAGGGGTCTAAAACTCGCACTGATCCATCAAAGAGCCTAGAGGGACTGGGGTTCCGAATGTCAGACCCGCAGGACCTCGGGAAAGTCCAAAGGTCAAGCCTATGGCACTCGACTAGGCCTCCGGGCCTTCCAATTTCAATTCAATTCAGTTTATTTATATAGCGCCATTTCACAACAGATGTCATCTCAAGGCACTTCACAAAAAGAGTTATTACAATACAATGTTTAGTGTAGAAATTACAGAACCACAGAAGATTGCGTCGTGGAATTCTCAGCAATCCCTCATACTGAGCAAGCATGCAGCGACAGTGGGAAGGAAAAACTCCCTTTTAACAGGAAGAAACCTCCGGCAGAACCAGGCTCAGCACAAGCGGTTATCTGCCGCGACCGTCTGTGGCTTGGAGAATACATAACAGAGACACAGAAAGAGCAATAGAACTGATGCAGAAGTTTGTTGCAGGACGTGGAGAATTTTCCGTCACTGCAATGCCATCTTAGTCAGGGTCGTCAAGCAGGGCTAATCCGGAGCACCTACTATAATAGAAAACAGGTTAGTGCTTGAATTGACAGCACATCATGCAGTTGGGGAGAAGTAGGAGAGAAAGTAGGAACAGACCCTAATAATGTCCTCCAACAGCCTAGCCTAAAGCAGCATAGCTACTAACATTAACCTGTCTCCTAGCTACTAGGAGACCTGGCTACCAACACTCTGTCTGAGTCCTCCTGACCCGTGGACGGTGTAGGGCCGGTAACGGCCCCCGTCATGCCGGGGTCTTCTCGGAGTCGGGTTGTTTGAGAATGCAGCCCAAAGTGGGTGGTAAACTCCATCTAAGGCTAAATACCGGCACGAGACCGATAGTCGACAACTATCTTAAGGAAAAATAGACAGAACTGAGAGGACAGAGTTGAAGAGGGCGAGAAACGTTTAAGAGATAAACGGGTGGGGTCCGCACAGTCTGCCCGGGGGATTCAACCCGGCAGGTAATGGGCGGCCGCACTGTGCGGGAGGATCCCCTTGAGGGACCTCTCTCCGGCGCTGGCTGGCCCCTGTGGGGCGCATTTCTTCCGCGGCGGTAAGCCGCGACCGGCTCCGGATCTTTACCTGGCTTACATTAATCTATCTCTACCTAGCTACTCTACCTCTTCCTATCTCTTCCTAACTTTTGACACTCTGCCTGACTACTAACATTAACCTGTCTCTTCCTATCTACCTGTCTGACCTGACTCTAACTACCTATAAACATATCTCTAACTGTAAGCTTTGTCAAAGAGGAAAGTTTTTAGCCTAGTTTTAAAGATAGACAAATTGTCTGCTTCACGAACCAACCCTGGGAGCCGGTTCCATAGGAGGGGAGCCTGATAGCTGAAAGATCTGCCACCCATTCTACTTTTAGAAATCCTAGGAACTACCAGTAAACCTGCAGTCTGAGAGCGAAGGTCTCTGTTAGGAACATATGGAACAATCAGGTCTCTTATGTATGATGGAGCTAGATTATTAAGGGCTTTATATGTCAGAAGGAGGATCTTGAATTCTATTCTAGATTTTACTGGGAGCCAGTGAAGAGAAGCTAAAACAGGGGAAATGTGATCTCTTCTTTTAATATTCATCAGAATCCTAGCAGCAGCATTTTGAACTAACTGAAGACTTTTAATTGTATTCTGTGGACTACCTGATAATAGACAGTTACAGTAATCCAGCCTTGAAGTAACAAATGCATGGACTAGTTTTTCAGCATCAGTCCTGGACAGGATGGTTCTAATTTTTGCAATATTCCTAAGGTGAAAAAAGGAAATCCTACAGACTTCTTTAATGTGAGTTCTAAATGACATATCTTGGTCAAAAATGACACCGAGGTTTTTTGCTTTATTACTGGAGGCTAATTTAATGCCGTCCAGGTGAAGGGGCTGACTAAGTAGTTTCTTTTTCAGAGCTTCTGGTCCAAAGACGACAACTTCTGTTTTATCAGAATTTAGAAGCAAGAAGTTTAGAGTCATCCAAGTTTTTATGTCTTCCAGACATGCCTGTAGTCTACCTAACTGATTGGATTCATCAGGATTTATGGATAGATATAGCTGTGTATCATCTGCGTAACTATGGAATTTTATCCCATGCTGCCTAATTATTTTACCAATAGGAAGCATATATATAGTAAAGAGAATCGGCCCAAGCACTGAACCCTGTGGTACTCCGCAAGTAACTATTGAGGTTGAGGAAGATCTATTGTTTACCTGAACAAACTGAAATCTGTTAGACAAATAAGATTTAAACCAACCTAGTGCTGTTCCTATTATACCGACACTTTGAAGCCTTTCTATGAGAATATTGTGATCAACAGTGTCAAAGGCAGCACTGAGATCTAACAGGACCAGAATGGTCACCAGTCCATTGTCTGAGGCTATGAGAATATCATTAGTAACCTTCACCAGAGCTGTTTCAGTGCTATGATGAGCTCTAAAGCCTGACTGAAACGTCTCAAACAGCTCATTATTGTTTAAATGCTCACATATCTGGTGTGCAACTATTTTCTCAAGAATTTTAGATAAGAAGGGAAGATTAGATATCGGTCTATAGTTAATTAAGTCGTTTTGATCAAGAGAGGGTTTCTTAAGTAGAGGTTTAATTACAGCAATCTTAAACTCCTGTGGTACATATCCATTGACTAAGGATAGATTCATTATATTTAAAATTGGAGCAGCGATCAGAGGGAAAACTTCTTTTAAGAGTTTAGTTGGGATTGGGTCTAAAACGCAAGTTGAAGGTTTAGATGAAGCTAATAATTTTAGTACATCACAAAGTTCGGCTGCATTAAAGCAGTTTAAGCATATATTAGGTTCCACCATTTTTGAGGCTGCCTCATTAACTAAGGAGGAAGCAAGCATATTGGGAAGGTTCCCAATTATCTTATTCTTTATGGAGTCTATTTTATTTATAAAGAATTGCATGAAGTCGTCACTGCTTAGAGCTTGGGGAATGGTTGGCTCGATAGAGCTATGATCCTGTGTGAGTTTGGCAACTGAATCAGAATCAGAATCAGAATCAGCTTTAATGGCCAAGTATGACACATACAAGGAATTTGACTCCGGCAACTTTTCTCTCCAGTACAGAGCTTAAATAAGTGAAATTAAAAAACGGAAGAGAAAAAAATAAATAAAATAAAATAAATAAAAATAAAGGATAATATATACACCAAACCAGGGTTATTGTACAGTAAGTATATACAGTAAGTATATACAGCAGTGCAGAGTTTTAGTTTATTGTTCATGTGAGTGGACACACACTCTGTGACTATTCAGAGTTCATCAGAGCGACAGCCTGGGGGAAGAAACTGTTCTTGTGTCGGGTGGTTTTGGCGTACAGCGCTCTGTAACGCCGGCCTGAGGGGAGAAGCCTAAACAGATTGTGGCCAGGGTGTGAGGGGTCAGTGGTGATTTTTCTGGCCCGCTTCCTGACCCTGGCCCGGAAAAGGTCCTCAATGGAGGGAAGATCAGAACCTATGATCCTCTCTGAGGACCTGACTGTTCTCTGCAGTCTGTCCCTGTCTTGCCTGGTGGCGGATTCGAACCAGACAGAGATGGATGAGGTCAGGACAGACTGGACTATTGCTGTGTAGAATATGGTCAGCAGTTCCTGAGGCAGGTTGAACTTTCTGAGCTGACGCAGAAAGTACAGCCTTTGCTGGGCCTTCTTCCTTATAGAGTCAATGTTGGAGGTCCACTTCAGGTCCCGTGTGATGGTGGAGCCTAGGAACCTGAAAGACTCCACTGTGGGGACTGGCTTGTTGAGGATCATGAGAGGAGATGTTGATGGGGGTCTCTTCCTGAAGTCCACTGTCATCTCCACAGTTTTGAGCGGGTTTAGCTCCAGGTGGTTCTGACTGCACCAGAGAACCAGCTGTTCCACTTCCTTTCTGTACACAGACTCGTCGCCGTCACGGATGAGTCCAATGACGGTGGTGTCATCTGCAAACTTCAGGAGTTTCACAGAACGGTCTCTTGACGTGCAATCAGTGGTGTAAAGGGAGAAAAGCAGTGGGGAGAGAACACATCCCTGGGGGGCGCCGATGCTGAGGGACCGGGTCCTGGATATGAAGTTACCCAGTTTCACCTGCTGCCTCCTGTCGGTCAGGAAACTGGTAATCCACTGACAGGTGGAGGGAGGCACGGTGAGCTGGGACAGTTTTTGGTCGAGGAGCTCTGGGACGATGGTGTTGAATGCAGAGCTGAAGTCCACAAACAGGACCCGAGCGTAGGTACCTGCAGAGTCTAGGTGTTGCAGGATGTAGTGTAGAGCCATGTTGACTGCATCATCCACTGACCTGTTTGCTCTATAGGCGAACTGCAGGGGGTCTAGCAGGGGATCCGTGATTTCCTTCAGGTGGGACAGCACCAGTCGCTCAAAGGATTTCATGACCACAGATGTCAGGGCAACTGGTCTGTAGTCATTTAATCCTGTGACAGGTGACTTCTTGGGAACCGGGATGATGGTGGAGCGTTTGAGGCAGGAGGGGACCTCACACAGCTCCAGGGAGTTATTGAAGATCTGAGTGAAGATGGGAGCCAGCTGGTCAGCACAGACTTTCAGACAGGACGGAGACACACCATCGGGTCCTGGAGCCTTCTTAATCCTCTGTTTCTGAAATAGTTGGCGCACATCCTGTTCACAGATCGTCAGCGCAGGCAGGGATCAGGTATGGGGATGGTTTGGGGTGATGCTAGGCCTTTTGTGATGGAGATGGTGGGGGAGGTGGAAGGTGTGAAAGTTGTTTCAAACCTGGAGAAAAAGTCGTTGAGGTCCTCAGCCAGGCGGGGGCTCCCCACAGGGTGGGGGGATGGTCTCCTGTAGTTGGTAATGGTCTGCAGGCCCTTCCAAACTGCAGAAGAGTCGTTGGCAGAAAAACTCTCCTTCAGTTTTGCACTGTAGTTCCTTTTTGCTGCCTTGATCTCCTTTGTCAGCTTGTTCCTGGCCTGCTTGTACAGGTCCCGATCCCCACTCCTGTAGGCCTCCTCCTTGTCCTGGCGTAGCGGTCTCAGTTCTGCAGTGAACCATGGTTTATTGTTGTTGAACGTGCAGAAGGTTTTGGTCTGCAAACACATGTCCTCACAAAAGCTGATGTAAGATGTCACAGTGTCAGTCAGTTCGTCCAGGTCTGAGGCTGCTGCTTCAAAGACGCTCCAATCAGTGCAGTCAAAGCAGGCCTGTAACTGCATCTTTGACTCATCTGTCCATCTCTTCACAGTTCTTACTACAGGCTTAGCAGATTTCAGCTTCTGCTTGTAAGATGGGATGAGGTGGACCAGGCAGTGGTCAGAAAGTCCCAAAGCAGCACGGGGGACATAGCGATATGCATTCTTTATTGTGGTGTAGCAGTGGTCCAAAGTGTTCATGTCCCTGGTGGGACACGTCACGTGTTGTCTATAATTAGGCAGTTCAAGTTTGAGATTTGCTCTATTAAAATCCCCGAGAATGATTAGCAGAGAGTCCGGGTGAGTTTTCTCCACGTCTGTGATCTGGTCGGCGAGGTGATGTAACGCCTCCGTTACACACGCCTGCGGTGGAATGTATACAGCGACCAGCACAAACGAGGCGAACTCCCGCGGTGAATAAAATGGTTTACAGTTTATGAAGAAAGACTCTAGGTGAGGGCTGCATGTCTTCTTTAACACTGTGACATCTGTACACCAACCTTCGTTAATGTAGAAACACGTTCCTCCTCCCTTTGACATCCCAGACAGTTCCGCGCAGCGGTCCGCTCGGAACAGCTGGAAGCGCGGCAGCTGTAGTGCGCTGTCCGGGATGTGTTCACTGGACCAGGTTTCAGTGAAGCAAAAGGCGGCAGAACGACGAAAGTCTGAGTTCTTGGATAGGAGAAGGAGCAATTCATCCATTTTGTTAGGCAGAGAGCGGACGTTCCCCAGGTGTATGGATGGGAGAGCGGTGCGTAATCCCCGCTGTCGCAATTTAACGAGCACACCAGCTCTTTTACCACGACGGCGTCTCCGTCTAAATCCACAGAGCGCTGCTGCTCCTCCAGTCAGAATCTCCATAAAGTAGTCTGGTTGATTAAAAAACGGTGAAAAAAGTCCGGCACTGGATAGTCCTATTTGTAGGATTTCCTCTCTGCTCATTTTAATAGCAGAGGGAGTGCAGAAAACTACGCAAAAAAGTAAAATTGTATCAAGTACTAGGGAGCGAAGTACCGAGGCGTCCATCCGCGGCGCCATCTTGTTGCTAATCAACAAGATGGCGTAACTGTATTAAAACTGTATTAAAAAGAAACCTAGGATTATTTTTATTCTCCTCGATTAAAGATGAATAATATGCTGTTCTAGCTGTGTGAAGGCTCTTTTTATATAGCAATAAACTATTTTTCCATATTAAAAAGGAATCATGTAAATGCGTGGAGCGCCATTTTCTCTCTAGTTTTCTAACATTCTGCTTTAGGGTACGTAGCTCTAAATTAAACCAGGGAGTTAATCTTCTATGGCTAGCCACCTTCCTTTTCAAGGGGGCAACTTTGTCTATTGCCCGACGCAGGGAGGAATTAACGCTATGAACTAAAATGTCAAGTTGTGAGGGGTCACGAGTTAAATCACTGTTTTCTGTTCTGCATTTATAAACTGAGGAAATTAAAGTTGGAAGAGCTTCTTTAAAATTTGCTACAGCGTTGTCTGATAACGTTCTGGTATAATGAAGTTTTCTTTCAGGTTTGATATGATCCATTAGAGTAAGTTTAAAAGTGATAAGGAAATGATCAGACAGGATAGGGTTATGTGGAAAGACTGTTATTTCTTCACAGTCAATGCCATAAGACAGCACAAGATCTAAAGTGTGGTGACAAGAATGTGTTGGTCCCTGCACATTTTGAGTAAAGCCTATTGAGTCTAGGATAGTGTTAAAAGCTGTATTTAGACTATCACTTTCATTATCAACATGAATATTGAAGTCTCCGACTATAATGACTTTATCAGTGTTTAAAACTAAGTCAGATAGAAAATCTGAAATCTGATCTAAAAATTGAGAATAAGGTCCTGGTGGACGATATAAGACCACAAACAAAAGTGGCTTTACTGCTTTGTTATGTGTATGAGGAAAGCTAAAAACTAGATGCTCAAAGGAACTGTAACTATTATTTTTTTGGAGATTAATTAGTAAATCGGAATGAAAGATAGTTGCTACTCCACCTCCTCGACCAGTACTTCGAGGGACACTAAAGTTTAAGTAGCTAGGGGGAGTTGACTCATTTATTGTGACATGGTCCTCTTCCTGCAACCATGTCTCTGCAAGACAAAACAAATCAATATTATTTTCACAAATTAAGTCATTTACTAAGAGTGTTTTTGAGGGGAGAGATCTTATGTTTAGTAAACCACATTTAATTGATTTGTTTTTATGTTCAGTCCGAGTTTTATTTATCTTTATGAGATTTTTATACTTTGCTCTAGTAGCATTAACTTTTAATTCATTAGTTTTGGGTAGTGGACGGGAAACTATCTCTATAGGGTAGTGGGTGGGTGGCAGTCCCTGTTCCTTGACCTGGACTCTGGGTTCCCTGATCTGGACTCTGGTTTCCCTGAGTGTTGGTTCCCTGAGCTGGACTCTGGGTTGTCACGGCTTTGGGGAACTAGAGATAACCCTATCAATGTTCCTGGAAAGAAGCGAAGCTCCGTCCTCGGTGGGATGGATGCCGTCTCTACGTAACAGTCCAGGTTTTCCCCAGAAGGCCCCCCAGTTATCAATGTAACTGGGGGGCCCCTTTTCCTTCATAATTCCCCAACGCTTTGAGGCAGGGATGTGAAACTCGAGACTACACATCAGGGCACAGGCCTCAGTCTTGCCTCTCGATTTCACAACCGCACCCCCTTGGGAATCATCAAAGGTCAGGGGTCACGGCACGCTTTTTCTGAATAATTCCCCAACGCCTACAGCCAGGTGTCTGAAACTCGCATGGATCCATCAGAGAGCCTAGCGGGACCTGCGTTCCGAATTTCAGACCCGCAGGACCTTGGGAAAGTCCAAAGGTCAAGCCTAGGGCACTCGACTAGGCTTAAAAATAAAAAATTACAATGAAAATCAATAAAAGCTTCAATTATTTCACTTTTCTATTGCTATGAATTAATTAGTATGAAATATTTATAGGGGCTGCATGGTGGCTAGAGGTGGCGCAGTGGTTAGCACTTTTGCCTTGCAGCAAGAAGGTTGTGGGTTTGTATCCCGGCCCAGGGTCTTTCTGCATGGAGTTTGCATGTTCTCCCCGTGCATGCGTGGGGTTCCCTCTGGGTACTCTGGGTTCCTCCCACATTCCAAAAACATGAGTGTCAGGTTAATTGATCACTGTAAATTGTCCTTAGGTGTGAGTGTGTGCATGGTTGTTTGTCCTGTGATGGACTGGCAACCTGTCCAGGGTGTGCCCCGCCTCTTGCCCGTTGACAGCTAGAGATAGGCACCAGCACCCCCGCAACCCATTAAGGATTAAGCGGTTAAGAAAATGTATTTATGGATGGAAATATTTATATAAAACTCTTAAAAGATTAATTTATTCTTTGAAGTTTTTTAAATTCGATTTTAAAATGTGGAAATTTCAAACAGATGGAGCATAGAAAAATAAATGTAAGCAGGTCACTAAATCTGCCTAGAAACAGTGGTGGGTCCTCACAACTATCGTAAAAAAAGATTTTTTTTACTTAAAATTTTCAAACATTTGAAATGACATTCAGACTCTTTACTTCCACCTGGTGTCAGATTGATATGTTGCACCATTCCAGCAATGCAGGAAGTTGGTGTCCTCACAGAGTGAGTTGGAGTCAGTGTCCTCACAATGTAGCAAATACACGTAGGTGTGTGTGTGTGTGTTGGCTTGTGTGTGTGTGTGTTTGATAGTGTTTGTGTTTGAATGACTGTTCTTTTTTCCTGAGCTGGAGTGCAGTTTTTTATTTTTTCAATTGTTCATTGTTTTGTATTTTCAATTGTTCATTGTCAATTGTTCACTGTTCATGTGTTAAATGTTCGTGTGTATTTTATGACTGTTCATTATTTTTTACATTAAATTTTTAAATGTATTTACAGAGTGTACGCGTGTCATTTGGTAATAAGATAATAACATTTTAATAAGAAATAATATATTCATTTTAATCAAGTCTGGGGTAAGAAAAATTCTTATTTTCAAAAGAATGAATTGCCAATCAAGGAACCTTTCAGGAATGATAAACGTGGTCACATTTCCATTTTGGGTTACTTTAAAATAGCTCCAAATTCCTTGCTTCATTTTGGGCTATTTTTTTAAGCTTAAAAGTAGCCCAAATTGAAGCTTCTTTGCACAAACTTTGCACACAAAGGAGGTGTCCCGATCTTACTGGTTCTCCGTCCACAGTTATACTTTAAATTTTAAACAATGACCTTTGCCGTTTCCCTGGGTGGCACGGCTCTGAAACTCAGCGGCAGAGGTACAGTCCATGCCCCGATGCCTCTTGCCCAAAATCAGATGCGTGGCTCAATTTTAGAGAAAAAGGACCCCGGAAGGCCTGGAGACCTAGTCGAGTGACAAACGGGTGACTTTTGACCTTTCCCAAGGTGGCACAGGTCTGAAACTTGGTGGCATGGGTTATGCCCACGTCCCGATGGGTACGCACGACTTTCAGACCCCCGGCTCGAACCGTTGGTGAAATATCCCAAAAAAGGGGCCTGGAAGGCCTGAAGGACTGCTTCATTTTGGGCTACTTTAAAATATCTCAAAAAGTAACCCAAACGGAATGCTTCATTTTGGGCTACTTTTTCACGGGGGTTTCATCAGGTCCTCTGACTCACATGCGTGTTAGACTCCTTGGTCGGTGTTTCAAGACGGGTCGGACGGGTAGCCGACATCGCCGCAGACCCCTTGCGCCTTTGACGTGGGCCGATCCCCGCCCTCACGCCGGGAGTGAGGGGGCCCCGTCCCTCCCCGACCCCCCGAGAGGGGAGGGGGAGCGAGGGCGCAGTGAGCACCCTGTTCCACGGCCCCGGAAAGCGGCGAGTTCCCCCGAGCCCTTGCTGGCCGATCCGGAGCCGGTCGCTGCGTACTGCCGCGGAGGAAATGCGCCCAACGGAGGCCAGCCAGTGACGGGGAGAGGTCCCGCGAGGGGATCCTCCCGCACCGTGCGGCCGTCCGTTACCCGCCGGGTTGAATCCCCCGGGCAGACTGCGCGGACCCCACCCGTTTACCTCTTAACGGTTTCACGCCCTCTTGAACTCTCTCTTCAAAGTTCTTTTCAACTTTCCCTTAAGGTACTTGTCGACTATCGGTCTCGTGCCGGTATTTAGCCTTAGATGGAGTTTACCACCCACTTTGGGCTGCATTCCCAAACAACCCGACTCCGAGAAGACCGTCCTCACACCGTCCACGGCTTGAGCCTCGATCAGGAGGACTCAGGCCCCCGAGCGACACCGGGCAAGCGGTCTTCTGTACGCCACATGTCCCACGCCCGCCAGTCGGATGGGGATTCGGCGCTGGGCTCCTCCCTCTTCGCTCGCCTCTACTGAGGGAATCCTTTCTTTGTTTGTTTTCCTCCACTTAGTAATATGCTTAAATTCAGCGGGTCGTCTCGTCTGATCTGAGGTCGCAGTCGAATAGAGGCGCCCACAGGTGAAGACGGACGGGGGGGCATTCGCGTTGCTCCAAACCCCCACCGCACGAGGCGGAAGGGGGTGAGGGAGGCTCATGACGAGCTCCGGGTTAAGGCCGGGTTCCCCGACGCGGCAAGGGGCCAGGTCCTACGGATATGCTTGGGCAGGATGGGTATCATCTGGGCATGGGCTCAAACTGGGCTTTTTGAATGGGGCCCACTTGGGTTTCTCATGTGAAACCCATATGGGCAAACCAAAGTGGGAATATAAGGTAGGTCCCAGCTGGGCCAAAGATGGGAAGCCTTTAAATAGGTTCAAAATGGGAAACACATGGAGGACCCACTTGGGGTTTTTATGTGGGTTGGACATTGGCAAACACAATCACTTAGAGATAAGGTGTTCATGTAGGCCCCAGATGGAGCCAAGTTGAATAATAAATATATATTTTTTTACTTTATGACACACATGGGGCCCACCTGGTCAACCTATATGGGTCACACATGGGCAAATGCAAGTCAGACCGTGAAGACATGTCTAAGTGGGCCCCCATAAGGGGTAAAGGGCAAGTAACCTTGGTGCCGGTGACTTAAAATGGGAATGTCTTATGGCACGCCAGAATGTCACCCCGTGGGATTCGGGCTGGTGATACCGCATACATCGTGTAATCCATCAGGGTATACTTGTCGGCACCGGGGGGACAATTGCAATGACATCACTTGCCCACGCTCCACCGGAAACCCGCTGGTTGTGCCATAAAATACTGGAAACCCCCGAGTTACATTTTGACATGGCGGGAGCAAAAATTTAGGGTTGTTCTCTTGGTTGTGCCTTAAAATACTGGAAACCCCCGGGTTACATTTTGACATGGCGGAAGCAAAAATTTAGGGTTGTTCTCTTGGTTGCGCTTTAAAATACATTGCACACTGGGCATTAATTTTCCTAGCTGCCGAAGAATTCCTGACGGCAAAAATACCTTTAAAAACACGTTGGACACTGGGAATACCGGTTCCCAGCTGCCAAAGATCTCCTGGTGTCAAAATCACCCTTGAACACCATTGGCGCTGGGAATACATTTTCCTAGGTGGTAAAGAATACTTGGTGTCACCAGCCCATCTGGGTTGCATGTGTGAAAACCCTTACTGACCCCTCCAAACCCCCCTCTACCTACAACCACCCTCCCCCCCCCCCCCCCCCCCCCCCCCCCCCCCCCCCCCCCCCCCCCCCCCCCCCCCCCCCCCCCCCCCCCCCCCCCCCCCCCCCCCCCCCCCCCCCATGTTATAGAAGTTCATCGTTGCCCCTGTTATGCCACCTGGGGTGCCTGGTTTTGGGTGTAAAATCCCTCAGTGACCGCTGGGTCATAGAGATTCATTGCTGCCCCTCTTAGCCCACTTGCGATGCATTGTTTTGGGTCTGAAATCCGTCCCTGACCCCTGGGTCATGGAGGGTCATTGGGCAGGCTAATCTCTTCCCACGCGAGCTGCAGAAATTACACAAGGTTTTCTGCACATCTCTTGGAGCCACAGAAAAGCACCAGGTTGGTCCCAGACCTCCAGTCACTGGGTCATCCCAAATATTTCTACACCCCTCAAGAGTTCCAAAGGCCTTGTGCTCAGCCACCTGCAAGAGAGCATTCACATTTCTTTCAACTGAGAAATAAGAGGAGAAAAAAAAAAAGAAGCTGCAAGCAGCCTCGAATGGCCCTCGCAGCAAAGCGCTGGTTCTGTGTCGGGACCGCATGCCCAACACACCTCCCCATCAATGCCACCTCAACGCTTCCAATGAGCCTGCTGATCAAATCTGCATGAGAAAGTGTTGAAAAGAGAAAAAAAGGCAGCTTTCAAACTAAATGGCAGACCTCCTGTGGGGTATGGGCCCTGCTTTCAAAATAGTTTAATACGTCTTCATGAACTATAAACAGTCAGTACATTTCACAATCCTGGTTGGAAGCAGTACTTATTGCTGGTTATTCTAATGATTCTAGGGGGTGCTGTGGAGGAGTTAGGCCATACCTAACCAATATTTCCATACATATGGGTTAATTTGGTGCAGATCGGATGCTGTATGTGGAAATTAGAAGCAAACATATTTCCATGGCGTGACGTCATGCAGCCGGAACCACACCCTCTTTTGAACACCCTCAGCACTGGACAAGAAGTGACCCCAACACCATGTCCTTCTATTGTGAGAAGTCTTACTTTGAGACTTAGCCGCCGCCCACCTGCTTTCCATACATCCATTTTCTCAACCGCTTAATTCTTAATGGGTCGCTGGGGTGCTGGTGCCTATCTCCAGCTGTAAACAGGCGAGAGGCGGGGTACACCCTGGACAGGTCTTCTGTCCATCACAGGGCCACATAGAGACAGACAGGACAAACAACCATGCACACACTCACACCTAAGGACAATTTACAGTAATCAATGAACCTGAGAGTCATGTTTTTGGACATGTTTTTAGCTCCGTCTCTGCCCCTGCAGAGCTGCAGCGGATGTTTACATGATGTCACTTCCTGACGGCCACTGACAGCTTAGTGCTCCAAGCTAAAGGCAGAAGTTTCTGCGCTCCGTTGCTTCATTTATGTTATTCCTCGTCTCTCCTTAAGTGCAGAATGATGGATTCAAATCCAGGCACCTCGACTTAATGGTAATAAAACATTGTTTAGGCGTTCTTTCAGTGTATTATGTCCAACTTTGAGCGAGCGTCTTAGCGTTGCTATAGTGACCACCACAGCCCGTAGCTGTGTGTTATGAATTAAAGGATTTCCCTTACTTCCGAAAGAGGCGGTCTTGCTGATGCCATAATGTGTTCCACCTGTTTTCGGTCCTTTAAAAGGGCCCTGGATTTACTTTTTAATCTTAGCATTCACTCGCATAAACAGACAGTTTCAGCGGTTTTAATCTTCAGGATTTTCAAGATCACCCGAAAGAGATCGTACGTACATGTTCATTTATTAAGATTTTATATGTGTAGGCTGGGGATTTTATGTTTGAGCAAGCTGCACCAAATTGAAAGGAATTTTTAATCTCATTGCACAAAGAACAGTGTCAAAGGTTTATTATTCTGTGTTTCAGCTGGAGTAAACTTTATTTTTAAACAAACTATTCTATCGTTAAACCGACAGGAGAATATTGTTTTTCCTCTGGTTTGAGGCGCTTTAATTTAAATATTTTCAATGGAAATGTGACTTGAAGAAATCCCAGACTTTTTTTTTCTTCAATTGTGCTTCTATCTTAACAGGCCAGGATGACTATGCCTAGGAAGAGCTATCTGTGCCCGATCTGCGGTAAAGGTTATGCTGCACTCTCGCAGCACCTCCACCGGGGACACAAGATAAAAAATGTGCATGAGCGCTCCATCCTGCTAAAGCTGAGTAGTGGCCACATAGAAGAAGAAGAGCCGTGTCCCATCGTAGGGTGCACCTACAAAGGTGGGAGATGCGACCGCTACATTTTAACTCAGCATTCAGAGATGAGCTTAGACCAGAGGAAGACCGAGCTGGCCATGCTCAAAGACCGCATGGGGCTGGACCTGCTAAGAAGCCTGAGGACAAACCATCCCGTTCCTTGCATGGCATCCTTCCTGGATGTCCGGCCAGAGGCTGAAGAGAGGGTGGATGTGGGGCTCCCTGATCCTGAGCCCCAGTTGGATTGCCCTGGTTGCCAACAGGCGCACCAGAAGATCAACCAGTTGCAACAGGAGAACCGCATGCTGCGATCTGAACTGGGGAAGTTGCGGGCCAGCTTTGGGGGCCTCACAAAGCGGTACAACCGCATGTTAACCAAGCAAGGCGTGGTGAGTTAAACACAGTAATTTTTTATTTTTGTGTGAAATTTATTTTTAATAAAAAAAATATATGTTTAGCAGCTATAATTGAATTTCTAATTGACTGTGTACTGTCCTGGCTTTACAGGCAGAACTGCCTTATGAGGAAGAGAATGAAGGCCACTCAACCCCACAAGAGGGCCAGACTTCTGAGCAGCCAGCCGGGTCTCCTCCAGCGCAGCCAGCCGGGCTGGAGGCTCCAGATCAGCCATCGTTGCTGCCCTGCAGAAATATTGCTTTGCCTACAAGCATTGGTAAGTATATATGGCAATGTGGAAATGAGAAGTTTGCTCTGAAATGACTTGATACTTCTGAAGTCTAATACAAAAAATGTTTTACAGACTCTTACCTCCAGGAATACAGGCATTGTTTGGAGGGGAGCTGCCCCTCCAAAAAACAAGTTGACAACGCAGTGTCCCGCATCTCCAGGGTAAAAGCCTTCTTGGCTCACATGTCCCTGGGCTCAAGTCAGCGCTGGAACTGGTTGTTCCTGGACTCAACAGATAGAATACATGGGTAGGCAGCTGTTTTAGATTCAATCCTTATGAAGAGAATCACCACTCTAATCTCCCTTTGTTTTTTTCCAGCTGGATCAAACACCTGCTGAGGATGGGGAAGAAAAGTACAACTGTCATGTTCTACCTAAGGAATGTACACTGGGTAGACCGGGACGTCCTCGCTGGAGGAGGAGATGATGGAGGTGGCCAGGAAGAGGATGAAGATGAGCTGGCTGAGAGCAAAGAGGCAAAGGACTGACATGGAGTCAGACTCTTCTTTGTCTGAAGAGCAGCACGAGGAGGGTGATGACTATCAGAATGAGGGCCCCCAGCCTCAACAGGTGATGGCCTTTATTGCACGCTGTGCTTTCCACATCATGGTATACTTCTAGTGCACTGTGTCTTCTCTTCTCATGCACAGCTAACTGATCCTGCTCTGGAGGAGACCCCACAAAAGAAGATATCTGTAGGTATTTCTATTACATTCTTTGTGGACTAATTTTAACACCCATACTCATAATTTCTGTCTCTTTGATCCTCAGACACCTAAGCAACAACTGGCGCAGAAGGTAGTGGTCAGCATCAACCCCCTTAAGCCTCAACTGCGCAGCGCAAGGCAATATCCTTAAGCTGCTGAGGACTAGAGATCAGCAAAAAGCTGTTTTTTGAAATTGTGTGCTTAAATACATGAATTAAACTGGTCATTTTGACATTTTCATGCTTATTTCTTTAAGATGGTATTAAGCAGGTAGAACTTTTAATGAATAAAAAAGACTGGTACCAAATGAGTTAACAACTTAAAAGGTTTTGTTTTTCAAACATTTAGAAGCTTCCTTTGTTTTTGTTTTTTTAAGGTCAAAGAAATCAGTCTATGGTATCTCAATTTGAGAATATCTTCCCAACACCAATGGGTAACGAGGCTCTTTCTGGTGTCAGAAAATTAAAGTGAAATCATGTAAACAGTTTTTTTTTTTAGGTGGCCCAGCAAGAAATGGGTGGGCCAAATAAATAATTTCCACAGTTGCTTAAACATTAGTGTCGCTGCATCAGAACCTGCTTAAAACAAAGCATTCAGGCAAAATAAAACATATTAAAGCTGTAGCCTAACACAGGTAGCTCATATCGGCTCTCTAACATAAACTAATTTTTATTTTTTTCTTGGTGGTGGTTTAGCTTTGCTCACAATTGACACAATGTTCAGTTTTCCCCGTCTCATCAGATCAGAGGCAGTCAAAGATTACCCCTGTGCTATCTATATAAGGCTTCAATGTTTATCTAATGAACTACAATCGGTGAAATACTCTTCTGCTCACTTGGCAGCTTTTTCTAACCAGAGTTCAAAAACCTGCTGCTAAGCACCCTGGGATATTCGATAATTGGCTCTCTCCCAGCTACCACTACAGAAGTGGAGAAAGATCTCCAATAGTAAGGCTCAGTCTAAAAGTTTGAGATCCAAAATACTACAGCAAGAGTTCTGTATATTAGAGCTCACAATTCCCCTGCTTTAGCAAGCAGATCTTTAAGTTATCGGGCTGCTCCTCCTGTGGAACCAGCTCTCAGTTTTAGTCTGTAAAGCAGACACTGTTTACTTTTAAGACCAGGCTTAAAACCTTTTATGATAAAGCTCATGGTTAGAATGATTAATTTATCCAAAGTTATCTCTGTAGTTATGCTCCTGTAGGCTTAGTCTGCTGGAGGACAGACTGACCACTTTTCTTTACTCTGCTACTTTTCTCTTCTTTACAGTTTTCTCTTTTGCTCCCGGCTGTCATACTCCACCACAGTTGACCCCTGTCCCTTCATCCATCCAACCTGGTGGTACTTCTGCACCTCTATCGGGGATGGAGCAGTTGAGTCCAGCAAGAACTCATCTTTCTAATGAGCCTTAATTAAACTGTCTATTTGGGACAAAACGCTGGGATTTTCAAGATTAAAAATGCAACATTACACATGACTGTAAAATAAAGTTAAACCGCTTCAAATCCAGGTTACTTGACCTAAAAATTTCCAGCAAGACTTCAACTTTCTAATAATTTATTACAGCCTTCTCTTTCTATTTCCTCATTGTATGCTTCTTATGCACTTTTTCTTTCCTCAGGCAGAGACAACTGAGGTGTAGCAGGAGGAAGACTAAGATGATTGGTTGAACAGGTGAGAACCCTAATTACAGCCAAACTGCTCAAAATAAAGTATTGAGGTTAAATAAAGCATATTAAAGCTGTAACCCAACAAAGGTAACTCATATCAGCTCTCTGAAATACAAAATAGTTAGTTTTAAGTGGTGGTTTAGCTCTTATGTCTTCGCCACAATCAATGTTTGTTTTCCCTAGTTACCTAAGGGAAAGTTGAATAGAACTTTGAAGAGGGGTTCAAGGACGGGCGTGGAACGTTTAAGAGGTAAACGGGTGGGGTGCACAGTCTGCCGGGGGGAATCAACCCGGCGGGTAAATGGACAGGGCCCGCCACGGTGGGGAGGGATCCTCGTGGAGCCTCGCCCCCGGCACTGGCTGGGCCTCCGGGGCGCATCTCTCGCGGCGCGTGCGCTCAGCGACGGCTCCGTAATTCGTGCCAGCAGGGTCGGGGGGAATCGATCGTTTCCGGGGGGTGGAAAAGGGTGCTCATGCGCCTCTCGCCCCCTACCTCTCGGGGGGTCGGGGCGGGTCGGGGCCCTCACTCCCGGTGTGAGGGCGGGGATGGCCCACATCAACCGGCGCAAGGGGACTGCGGCGCTCGATCGTCGGACTACCGACGAACCGTCTTGAAAAACGACACTAGGAGTCTAACCGCATGGAGGCAGAGGACCTGACGTTAACCGTGAAAAAGTAGCACAAATGAAGCATTCGTTTGGGTTATTTTTGAGATATTTTAAAGTAGCCAAAATGAAGCAGCTCTTCAGGCTTCAGGCCCTTTTTTGGATATTTCAAAACACGTTCGAGACCGGGGGTTCAGACAAGTCCGTGCATTACCATCGGGACGTGGGCATAACATGCCACACGTTTCAGCCTTTGCGACCTTGGGTAAGGACCAAAGTCCACCGATTGTCACTGCTAGGTGAGGCTTCCGGGCCCTTTTTACTCTATTTATTTCCACCAAAGATGAGCCAAGATCTGCTTTTGGGCTAAGAGCATCGGGGCATAGGCTGCCACTCCTGCCCGCTGAGTTTCGAGCCGGTGACCACCAGGGAAACGCATGTATTGTTTAAAATTTAAAGTATAACTGTGGAGGCGAAACAGTAAGATCGAAGAACCTCCTTATTGTTGCAAAAGTTTCAGCAAAGAACGCTATTCAAATAGGCTACTTTTAAGCTTTAAAAAAATAGCCAAAATGAAGCAAGGAATTTGGAGCTATTTTTAAAGTAACCAAATGGATAATGTGACCACGTTCTTATCATTCCAGATAGGTTCTTGATTCGCAATTCATTTGTTGAAAATAAATATTTTTTCAGCCCGAATTGAATAAAATTGAATTATAATATTTTCTATCATTTAAACAAATCGTTACTTATCTTATTACCAAATGACAAGCGTCATCTGTTAAAAACATTGTTAAGAAATTCTCATGTAATAAAAATAATGAACAGTCATAAAATACACACGACCGTTTAAACTCAAAGTGAGCAATTTGACAATTATGACTGAACTTACAAATAGTGAACAATTGACAATTAAACAGTTGAAATACAAAACTCAATCGAACAAACTGAAACCAATTGGAAAAAAAAACTAGCCCCAGTCAGGAAAAAAAGAACATGTACACATCAAACAACAACTTACAATCTGAAACGAATTATAGGCTTTTTTGAGAGTTTGGGGAAGGGACCAACTTTTTTTATATTTTCCGAGTCTGGAGGGGAATGGGTTATTCTTCTGTGTTTTTATCGATATTGAAGAAATAGACACAAAAGCTAGTGAAGGTGTATTGTGGTGTGTGTTAGTGCTCAGTTGATTTAAACTACTTTGAGTTTTCCTCCAGATTGGAAGCAGCAGCATCAGTGGGGATTGGGCAGCAGCAGCAGGAGGTAGCACTGGCACTGACGACATGGAGCGTCGGGCGGCAGCAGCAGGATGGCACAGGACATCGGGTGTTAGGCTTCGATGGCCATTTGAAGGGAAGACAGACACAAGATGCCCCTCCTTCTTTTTCCCGGGCCAGGTTCTCTCGTGGAGGGCCGTAGAACACTCTCCTGCTGTTTCGATGCAGATGGCACATGAAAGGAGAGGGTCTTACGCACCTCCTCCCCACTCGTCTTTTTTTTCGAAGTTCTACATTGTAAAGAAATGAGACTGCAGTCAGTATCAAAAAGACAAACATTGATTCGATTGGTTTTGGGTTTTAGATACTCAACATAGCGTGGCTACAGCAGTCCCGGATGTCGGTCACGGTGGGCGATCCCGTGTGGCCATCTCCCGCCATCGCCTGCGGAAGTACGCACCATATTATGGTTCTCCACGGCCAGTGCGTGAATGAAGTACGGGTTGTTGGAACAGACTGGCGCCCCAAGCGAAGCAAGCACTCTTGAACCACCCCGTACTCCTCGGGTCAGGTAAAATTATGTGCCATACCAAACTTCCTGACCGTCTTGGTGTCCATCACCGGCAGAGACAAAGTGTGACAGAAGAAGAGGGGTGAGTCAATGGTATGTAAAACTGTGAAGACCCATGTCAGATTACAAAATCCCCAGCATAAGGATGTATGTGTTCGTTATTTTTAAATGTGAGAAAAGTCGCATAAGAGATCTTCAATGGACATTACATTGATGAGATAGCCTGCTATCATGCTATGGCCACCTTTTACCCTCATTTGCCTTACATCCTAGGTCAGGGACCTCCGCGAGTGCAGGTGGCACATAGACTCGATGACAGGTTATGCTGCAAGGTACCCCGAAAAAAACGGTTACCTTGATTTCGGGTCCCTTGAGTCGCCTTCTCGAATGTCCTCTGAAACGAGAATCGAAGGAGAAGAGAACAATAAGATCTGTAGATTTGTGGGGACCGCTGCCAAAAGGTTTGCGAGCGAGGCAGAGCATCATGACTCTCACCGACGCAGCGGGGATTTTTTACGGGCAAGGACCTGGCATGTGGCAGGTGTCCTTGGACAAAAGCTTTGTCTCTTCGTCTCCTCGCGAGAGATGGTGCAAGGGACCCGTTCTCGAACTCAAGGTCCTTGTGCGCTTGCGGAGCTCCAAAAAAATTAATTTGGTTTGCGTTGGTCAGCCTGCTGAACTCGGGGGCGTTGCTCAGGTATTCCACAAAAGAAATTGCTATGGCCCTGTTTAGGATGAGTTGTCGGGGCAGGCAATCTCTAGGATGAGGGTTGATGTGTACAGAACAAATGAAAAAGAGGACAGTTGGGTATGCTGAAGAACAGTGCTCGATGATTGAAAACATGGGGATAAGCATAGTCAGAGTAAATACAATAAATCATGGTAGAGTACAGATATAAGGCAGTAGTTAATTATTCAAAACTCTGTACTTACGATTTAACAGGGACAAATTATACAGGAAGTCGCCACTCCAAAAACTACCGTTGCGCTGAGCGAGCTATAAATACTTAATGAAGACCTTTGCTCGGCTCAGCTTGAACTGTGTACTTTTATCTTCTCGTTCTTGGGCAAACGATGTATGTTAGGTAGTCCTCTGTACGATCTGTAAAGATGCTCAGACAAGAGGATGATGTAGCATGAAAACTCCACTCAGCTGCAAATACATGTCTTCCTTTCTTACCAATGGAGGTGCAGGGGAATGGACTGAGTTGGGGACCCCCTACATCTTGCCCTGAACGAATTTCAACAAGCCTTGGTAGTGCCTTTCCCTTCAGGGGCAGCTTCTTCAGATTCTTTTTCTAGAAGAAAAGAAAATCCAAGTAACATTAGCCAACGTTACTACATGACATTATAGCTTCATTGGTTCTAAGGTTGGTCAAATTTCAGGAATTTGATGAACTAATACATCCCACTATATCTGCAAGTGTCCCAGGGGATGGCTTTTCTTCGACCTTTTCTTCCTTGGGCTCCTCTGTTTTCGAGTGCTCCCTGGGTAGATAGAAAAAAAAATGAGATTTGTTGAAGTGACAAGCGTTGTCAAGGGCAGAAAAATTATTCTGGCATACTCTAATAATTTAATCATAATTAAATTCAATATGTTTCACCTCAGCAGGTTGGCAGCTGAAATTACAATTTTCTTTTTTCCTTGTGGGAAGCGGATGGGTGGGAGGGGGGGAGGGGTTGGGATGGTTTCTGGCCTGGGGAGCAGGGGAGAAGAAGGAGGAGTAGGAGGGGGGTGGGTGGGGAGTACGGGGAGGAGGGACGGGATTGTCTCCCTGCTCCCTGTGGCTCTGGCCTGCTGCGATGACGGGTGAGGAGGACGGTTGCTCCCTGACTCCGGGGGCTCTGGCTGCTGCGAGGACGGGGATGAGGGACGGGGATGTTCCTGTCATGGGCTCTGGCTGCTGCGATGACGGTAGGAGGGACGGGATGTCCCTGCTTCCTGGGGCTTGGCTGCTGCGATGACGGGGAGGAGTGACGGGATGTCCCCCTGCTCTGGGGGCGGAGGTGTGGTCGATCGTTCTCTTCATAGAGGAGGATGTGGGGTTGGTAATGTTCCCTGCTTGTGCGGGCGGAGGCAGCTGGTCGAAGTAATCTCTTCTTCAGAGGAGGGCGTGGCGATGGTATCGTCCCCTGCTGGGGGGCTGGAGGCTGCTGGTCGACATCATCTCTTTTCAGAGGGAGGACGTGGAGCAGGTATGTCCTGTGCTGGGGCGGAGGCTGTGGTGCACATCTCCTCTTTTCATAGAGGACTTGGGCTGGTATGTCCCTGCTGCTGGGCGGAGGCTGCTGGTCGACATCGTTTCTTCTTCAGAGGAGGATGTGGGATGGTATGACCTTGCTGCTGGGGCAGGGGCTGTGGTCGATATCGTCCTCTTCTCTCACGAGGAGGATGTGGGATGAGTTATGTCCCCTGCTGCTGTGGGGCGGAGGATGCTGTCTTACATCTACTCTTTCCTCAGAGGAGGTGTTTCCTCCACTGTGGCCTGTTTCTGGGGTGTGCGGGCGGGCTGCCTGGGATGGCCCTTGAAACCTTTGCACGATTTTCTGCAGAGTGAAAAGTTTTGGTCTTGTAAATGTGTCTTTCCAAATTGCATTAGGAACCTGTCTTAATTTACCAGTTTTACATAAGCTCCGCATTGCTCGTTGCACATAACTATGTTGTAGTCATTACATTAAAAAAAAAACATGAGTACTACAGTTTACTTCGCATACCTCATGTTGTTCATTCATAGTTTTGATTCTTAATGGGAAAGCTAAAATGCGTCATGAAAATAAAGAAAACACATTCATATACGGTGTGTCAAAACTTTGTAAAAATTTACTTGATCAATAAATTGAATAAATGTATAGGTGCTGACGTATTTTTCATCTCACTCACCTTGGCACCTTGACAGGCGTTATGCGGCGACGGACTCTGACGTTAAGTAGATTGGATCTGTCCCTGTAGGCGGCGTTTGCAGACCTCCTCTTGGCCGATGGCTCCTAATCGAGGTCTTGTGTGCTCACTATCAGAGGTGAGGTTTGGTGGGCGCAATCATGCGGGAGGTTGAAGCACCTCCTCTTAAGAGCGAAGCCGTTCTCCTTGTGCTCTTGCGTGACGGTCCTTATGCCCCATAGAGTGCGTTTATACATTTTATATGTAGGGAAGCTGCCTTGGCTGGGGCAGGGTCAGGCGGGGGACCACAATGGCTGTTGCATAATTTATTAAGGAGGTCCTCTCAGAGGATGAAAAACATGGTTGGTACTCTTAAGATGTTTGCTGACAATTGCAAGGTTTCTTTGGCACAGCGGGCGTGCCTGATGCTATTATGGTTTCAGTCATCTTTAAATGTAGACAGAAAGAAAAAGTCGGTCAAAGTGGTATCTTAACAGCCGACGGCCTCATTCATCTAAATTTCAAACAGTTGGAATAAACTAGAAAGGAAAGAAAGTTCTTAAATTTATTGAATAATAAAATCTATTTCAAAAATGTCTTATTCACACAGCTGTGGCTTGTAGCTGGCAAACAATTACCAATAAATAAACCTTATAGGAGTAAGATTATGTGACAAAAAATAAGTATCAATTGAATGACTGTAATAAACAGAAAATATTCAAAAACCATTTATCCAGTTTCTGTGTCAAGTAAAAAAACAAAAATTATAATTTACTTATTGGATTTACTATATTATATATATATATATATTTTATCTATATATTTAATACAGCATAGCTAAAAAAAACTTCTCTTCAAAAGATATTTTAGCTATTTTTACATAATGATAACCAGTTTGGTCAAATAGATGTCGGTATTTTATTCATAACTTATTTCGGAATCATCATGTTCATGTTAGACTGACCAGTTAGCAGAGGCGGAAAGCAGCAACAAATGACAACGAAGATCTAGTGGAACAGTTTCCTTTTATTTACTTTCCACCGTGCTCACATGACCAGGAGAGCTCAGACCAGCATCCAGTTTGATGGCCTAAAATGGGCCTTTTATACTGTATGGAATCATTATCACTTTGGGAAATCAACAAGTGAGAGTGTATCTATTTCATTAACAGCTATAAAATAACCCAAAAAACATTACTTCCATATCAAACTTAAAATGTATACAAACCTTAACAAAACATAAATATATTATCACTACCTTTTGAACACCATTTATCACTTCTAAGAGAAGAACCACACCCATTTACTCTGACTCTTGGCTCTCTCCAGAACCTACAAAAATGGTTGCCAGTGTTGATGGAAAACTATTAGAGGAAATTGGAGGAGACAACACGTAAGTTGGGATTTATTTACAAACTTTTTCTAAAATCAATCACAAGATAAACACAAGGAAACAAATATATTTAACATTGTTCTTCAATAGTAGAATTATTCTAACTTGTACTTTGTTCTATGTGGACCCAAATATTTTCCCAGCTGGAACAATTAAGCAGTCCAACAACAATTCAGCAGAAGTAAACCAAATGTGCAATAAAGTCTATGACTAAAAAGTTGTATCTCATTGCTATTAGAAGTAATTGCTCAGAGTGTGACCAGTGTTAAAATATCCATTTGGTAACAGAGTTTCTTCTGTTTACATGTACCAAGATCAGGCATTTTTATCAGATGTCCTCGTGCATTCTGCTTTTCAGCTCTGAGATTGCTCGCCTTGCCCATGGCGTTGTAAACTGCTGTACGGTGCTGTGCAGCTAGCTCTTTGCTATTGTTAGATATGTCATAAAAGCATTCTGTTCAGCATGCAGAATTAATGCATCAGCGGAGTGGATATGGGTGGACTCGGGCTGGGGTGGAGGTATAGGCCCACACTTTGGACCAGCCCACAACTAATGACTATTTAAAAATTCTAACCAATCACTATTCATTTTTATTTGATATCTGAGGGTATCATAATTAGGGATATATATAAGCTTTGTGCAACCTGGTCTAGAAAGTAAATTTTTTAACCCCTTTTATCCTCACAAAGGATTAGGTTTTGCTCACTGTTTAGGGACTAAATATATTCAACATAAGTTCCATGTATTAAAAGAAATGAATTTCAAATAATGGAGTAATCACAAAATTTAAAACCAAACGAAAATCGTTTAAAGTAGGTAATTTCTCTTGATACACCTTGGGCTATACATTTTCCATTCAGGGTTGAGCTCGTAATAATAGCCTTTAACGGAATCCATAACAATATTTAAAAGAGTGGTATTCTGACAGGGTTATGTTAATAATTTATAGAATTGTGCAATAAACAGATGATACAATGTGTTGAGTTAGTTGCAAAATATTCTTATTTTTGAGTAAATTTCAACTCAAATTTATAGATTGTCTGATTAAGAAAAGCTGGACAAGTTGAAGAAGAGTCTCCTGATGTATTTCATAGATAAACATTGAAAAAACTAATTATTTGATTGTCGCACAGGGATAGTCTATGTTTGCCATCCTGATTGATGAGACATAGGGAAACCTAGACTATTGACTTGTGAGCGACGGACAGTAAGAAAACACCCTAAAATAATATTGTGTAATGTCAGAGAGTGATACTGAGTTCACCTCATGTTGGGTTACAGCTTTATTACGATGCTTTATTTAAACTCCGATACTTTATTTTGAGCAGTTTGGCTGTAATTAGGGTTCTCACCTGTTCAACCAATCATCTTAGTCTTCCTCCTGCTGCACCTCAGTTGTCTCTGCCTGAGGAAAGAAAAAGTGCATAAGAAGCATACAATGAGGAAATAGAAAGAGAAGGCTGTAATAAATTATTAGAAAGTTGAAGTCTTGCTGGAAATTTTAAGGCAAAGTAACCTGGATTTGAAGCGGTTTAACTTTATTTTACAGTCACGTCTAATGCTGCATTTTTGCTTCTTGAAAATCCCAGCGTTTTGTCACAAAAAGCCAGTTTAAGAAGAGAGGACTCTTTCCAACAGCTATGTGAACCCAATGCAGATTTATTTCCTCTTAAATAAAAGGTTTAAAGGGTTCATTAAAGACGAACTGCATGTTTCTATGTCTTTCCTAGCCAGATTAACAGCTGGAGGAATTTTGCTTTATCCAAAACTGTGATTCTGAGCTTAGCGATTCATTAAAAATTTTACTACCAAAACAAGTTGATATTATCTGATATTTTACTCTACAATAATCCAGGGTGGCTCATTAGAAAGCTGAAGTCTTGCTGGAAATTTTAAGGTCAAGTAACCTGGATTTGAAGCAGTTTAACTTTATTTTACAGTCATTCATAGTATTATTATTATATATATTTTCTCTCCTTGGAAATCCCAGTGTTTTGTCACAAAAAGACAGTGTAAGAAGAGAGGAATCTTTCCAACAGCTATGTGAACCCAATGCTATCCTGAGGGAAGACGTCTTTTTGGGTATTCAAAAAGTCGTCTTTTTGGCACACTTTGTGTCAAAAGTGGCCCCAATGGAATTGGGGTCTCCTTTTTGGGCTACCCGGCTACTTTTCCTCCATTCATTTTACGTTTTGGGATTTTCTGAAGCACCGACTGTCCCGACCACTATGGGGGGGTATGGCTCCATCGTTTTTGATGGGTGCCCAAAAGGTAAGAAAGTATTCCAAAGAGAACGCCGCCCACGACACGCCCCCCCCAAGGTGCCCAAAATGAAACAAAGGTGCCCGTTCTGAACCATGGTCAGGGTTCATCCATTCGACCCCCCCCGACCCCCCCGCCACCCCCCCCAAGGTGCCCAAAATGAAACAAAGGTGCCCGTTCTGAACCATGGTCAAAGTTCGTCCATTCGACCCCCCCCGACCCCCCCGCCACCCCCCCCAAGGTGCCCAAAATGAAACAAAGGTGCCCGTTCTGAACCATGGTCAAAGTTCGTCCAATCGATGGCATTGGCATGTTGTACAGGGGCCCCAGACGAGCAGAGGAAGGTAAGTTTGGTCCCTGTCCGACAAGTAGTTTTCAAATGGCGGGGAGGTGAAAGGACAGATTTTTTCATTTTGAGCTACATTGGTCTATATTAAAAAGCAGCCCGATAATAAAACACTTATTAATGCCTCTCTCTTTGGCCGCAGCTCAGAGACCTTTGACCCTGGGGGCCCCAGATTCGCAGTGAGGGACCCCCTGGGGCCAGTGAACAAATATCCGGGCGGAAAACCCCCAAAAACCCTGTAGAAATTTTTCACTGCCTGACTCAAATTCTAAGTGTCGGGTGCTGTCAGACTTAGCGCCTCTAACACCATCTGAGCAGAGTGGGTGGATTTGGAGGACACCACCTTCCAAAGGTCGCACGGGTCTGAAACTTTAGTATGATGTTCGGGGGCCCCAGACGAGCGGATGGACGTCTGTTCGGTCCCCGTCGGGCAATTACTTTTGGAATGGCGGGCTGGTCAAAGGTCGCTTTTCGCCCACTCTTTGCCCGCCATTTCCACAAAAATAGACCAAACTGCTTGAAACTGGTCATGTAGCATCCCGTTAAGGCCTAGATCATGCTCCCAAAGTCCCGTGTACGTAGACCCTTCGGGAGGCTAAGTAGCTCCAGGAAGGAGCTGCCGCAACGGGACGAAATTTTTCATGTACAGACAAGCCCGGCATGCAACATAGTCAAATTTCAGACCGTCAGACCAAAGCACAGGTAAATTATTCACAAATAGCAGACAGGAAGGCCTCTGGTGAAGCAGAGCTGACCTTTGACCTTTCCCAAGGTGCCACGGATATGAAACTCGGCGGCATGACTGTTGCCTGTGCCCTGATGTGTGCTCTCCAATCACAGACCCCTGTCTCAAAGCGTTGGTGAATTATTCAGAAAAAGGTTCTGCGACCTTTGACCTCGGAAGGTTCCCAAGGTGCTGCGGGTGTGAAGTTTGGAAGGCCGGTCGCCCTTGGCTCTCTGACGGTAGCACTTGAGTTTCAGACCCCTAGCTCAAAGCGTTAGGGAGTAATTGGCGATAAGGCCTCCAAACACATAAATCCCATCCCCCGCTCCAAGACAGACAGAGTGGGAAGAGGCCTGGGTCTGGGTCTGGGTCCAAAATAGGACACTTTTAGGTGTTCCAAAATGAAGGGGCCGAAATTTTGAGGCCGGGTCATAGGTCATGATTTGATTTTGGGCTACTTTTTCGTAGGTTCCAATGTAGCCCAAATTCAAAAAACAGAACATCTCCTGCCCCTTTGGCCTCAGCTTGGAGACCTTTGACCCTAGGGGCCCCAGATTCGGAACAGAGGACCCCCCTGGGCCAGTGAACAAAGAGGCAGCAAAACAAAACCCAAAAAACAGCAACATTTGCCCCCCCCCCAGTCTCAAATAATGAATGTTCGGCCGTGTCAGCTTTTTTTTACACCTTCCGAACTTAGTGGGTAATTGTCATTCCAAAGGTCGCAGAAGTCTGAAATTTTAGTATGTGTTTCGGGGGGCCAAGGTGAGCGAGCAGTGTTGATTTGGTCCATTTCGGGCCAGTACTTTTCCAACAGCGGCATCAAAAGACACATGAATCCCATCCCCCACTCCAAAAAGGGAGGAGCAAAGCAGGTGTGGGCTGGATCAATCTGCATCGTTTCTCTTTGTAGAGTGACAGTGGAGAGAGAAACAAGGTGGGTTGATTTTGGTGTGCATAATACATTAGTTATAAGTGAAATCTTTATTTTAAACCAATGGGGAATGGGTTTTATTTCTCAGTATGTATTTTTTTGAATACTGTTGATAATTGTTTATACGGTAGTAATATCACAGTAATATTATAGAAATATGGTATGGAAATATGCTACAATGAACCATGATGCCTTATAGGGCACGGAAAGTGTTGGATGGACATGGATTGAAGCAGAAAATCTATCAGTTGGTGAGCCATGTGGTTAGCTTAAATGCTATCCTGACCAGTTATTTAACACAGAAAACTGACCTCAGATCAGTGAAACTTAATACTGACCAAACTTGGTTTAATTTGGTAGAAATTGCTAAATAACTCTGGGAAAAAGCTGTTTTAGGTATGCTTTGTTAATAATTTCTTTTTCTAAGTTATTAATAAAAAAAATTTTTTTTTTACTTTATTTGACCAATTTTGTTCAGTACATGAAAACTGTTTCTAATACTCAGTTTTTTCATCTTTTTTACGTGTTAAAGGAGTTGAATATTTATATTAGACATTTATTTAATTAATATTTTATTTCATAAACATAAATACATTTATATTAATATTTTCTCTCTTTCCTTTTAAAGATGACAAAACCAAAGGACACCGGCACATGCCCCATATGCAATAAAACACTTAGAATAGTTTCAAAACACATAAAAGAGTACTATTACATCACAAACAGAAAGGAGCGAGACATCTTAAATAAAATGGCGAAGGGAAGGGTTGTAATTCCCCCGGGACCATGCCCGATAGCTGGGTGTGCGCCTTATCTACTAAATGTAGACAGGCACCTCATGGCGCACACGGACATCACTATTGGGAGGCTTAATAGCGAGAGGCTGGCGCTAAAGACAAGAGTGGCATTAAAACAGCTGGCCGAGTTGCGGGCCACCAACCCCCAGCCGGCCATGGTAAGCACCTTGGACCTGGAGGCGCAGGTGGCCCATGGAGTCAACGAGGAATGCCCTAACCCCGGCTGCGTCGAGGGCCGGCGGTACCTAACCTCTGAGGTCCGTCGTCTCCAGGACGAGTTGGCTGAGTCCAAGGTGAGCAGTTGAAAAACATATCCAAAATATTCATTCTATTCATTATCAATTTCTTTGAAAAACTAATTTATCACCCGTGTATATGTCCTTCTCATATTGGAATTTCAACATTATGGTCATGTTTCGTTGTTTATGTAAATAACAACATTATTTTCATCCGTAACATATGGCGGTAAAACTGGTAATGTCATGACAATGTTATAAGTGGAATTAAGTAAGAAATATTGTGCAAGAAAAAGACTATTTTTCCCTCTGCAGAGGCAGTGTGCTGCTCTGGCTGAGCAGCTCCAGCCTCGGCCTCGGCCCCAGCCTCAGCCTCGCAGCCGGCCTCGGCCCAGACTCCAACCACAGCAGGAGGAGTCCTCCTCCTCGTCCGAGGAGGAGGACGAGCAGCCCGGGCCACAGCCTCAGCCTGGGCCACAGCCTCAGCCCACACTCCAGCCACAGCAGGAGGAGGAGGAGGAGCAGCCCCACCCCGAGCCCACACTCCAGCCACAGCAGGAGGAGGAGGAGGAGCAGCCCCACCCTGAGCCCACACTCCAGCAACAGCAGGAGGAGGAGGAGGAGGAGGAGATGGAGGAGGAGATGACTACTCCATCAAAGCCCTTCAAAAGAAGGCTAACATTCACGACCAAATCAGAGGTGTGAACATACTGATATTATTATTATTATTATTTTAATTATAATTATTATTGCTTTTGGGCCAAAGATCGTCACTGGATCAGGTCTCCTCATTGTTTTTCTCTTTACCCAGGAGCGTGGAGTGTCAGCCCAAAAGAGGCAGAAGAGGTCTGCCTCACTTGGGGCCAAAAAAAGCCAGGATCGTGTGAGTGAGATGGATTAGTTCATCCATGATTTTATCTATAATAACGAGTTTAGAACCAATGAAGATAGATGATAATGTAGTAAGGTTGTTAATGGTGTTTTGTTTTGTCCTTCTAGGAGCAGCTGTCACCCAAGGAGAGGGCGTACCGTGCCTTGGCCCCCTACTTTAAGGGGAAATCTAGGGGGTCCAAGCTGCGGACTATTACACTCGGAACCTCCATTGGTAAGAAAGAACACATAGTATATTTGCAGGTGTGTGGAGTGTTTTCAAGATACATTAATCATCTTGTCTTCCATCTTTACAGACACATACATGGAGGAGTACGAGGCCTTTATTTTTTGCCCCGAAGGAACATCCAAAATGCAAGAGAACGCCATTTCCAAGACCAGCCGAGCCAAGGTATTTCTAAAGTACCTCATGCTCGGCTGGTCGTCCATACAGTACTGGACGTGGGAGTTTCTCTACAACATCCCCCTGCTGAAGTCGTAAGTACCGGTTTTTGAAAGAATGAACCTTACTGCCTTCTATCTGCGTGCTCTACAATTGTAATTTGTTCTTTACACAGTTACCCTGCAGTCCTGAGGAAAGTTGGCCTGGCCCCCACCACGGTGATTCTGTACGTGGGCCAGGCCATCTCCTTTATGGAGTTCCTTCGGTCGACCCCGCCTAAATATATGAGGCTGAAGCGGGGGGAGACCAAAACTGTCGTGAGGGAACTGAGAAAGCTGAGCAGGGACCTGAGCCGTACGGTCCTTGGGCACCAGGCCCTCACCAAACAAAAAAAGGGCCTCAGCCTGGTGCCCAGGGAGGACCTCGCCAGGTGCCAGGCCCGTGCCAAGGCAAAAATCCCATCACTCCTCGGTGAGTCCATATTGCCTCTCCCTGCCTTTTGCTGGCGGTGCCACAGAATCTACAAATCGTATTGTTATCTTTACTCTCGTTACAGAGGACATTGAGAAGGCGCCGGCAAGGGACCCGAAGACCAGGTACAGGTTCTTCGGGTACCTGGCGGCGTACCTCACTTCGATTTATGGACACCGGACGGGTGTCTTGACCAGGATGAGGGTGAAGGAAGTGAAGGAGGCGATTGGTGATGAAAACACCGGTTACCTCATCAATGTAAGTACCATTGAAATCTCTTTGTGCATTTTCCTCCGTTAAAAATAACTAACACGTAGATCTCTTTTTAGGTAGGTGATCTTTTACAGATATTTTAAACGTTTGTTAAACTGTTGTCTTAAATGGTTTATACCACTTATTGGCCCCTCTGCTTTTTGTCATACTTTGTCCCCTGCAGGTAATGAAGCACAAGACGGTACGTAAATTTGGAACTGCGCAGATCTACCTGGAGGCAGACGAGTTTCGATGGTTTAAGACCTGGCTCCGCCTGCGCTCCAGGTGCGTACCCACAAACGGGTACTTTTTCAATTCCTTTGGCCGTGGGGAGGCCAAGGACCTGATCAGGTACTTCCGCCGGGCCTGGACTGAGATGGGCCTCTCGGGCGCGCCGTCCATTATGGACATCAGGACTGCGGTGGCAACCTATGTGAGTATGAAAAACCCGAAACACAATGAATTCAATTTATGTGGTTATTTTACTGACGCAAATCTCATTTTCTGTTCCGTAGAACTTCGAGAGGAACGATGGAGGTGCGTCAGAACCTCTCCTCCATCATGTGCCATGACATCGGCACGCAGGAGAGGTTCTACGCCCTCCATAAGAACCTAAGCCGGGCCAAAAAGATGAGGGACCTTTTTGTCTGCCTGGCCGTAACAGAGGACCACCTTCCTACCAAAGATGTCCAGGACACAGAGACCGCATCTGCTCCTGAGGATGCCCCGAGTTCACCAGCCCCATCCACTAGCCACGCGCCACCTGGTCCTTCTGCCTCAGTTCCTCCCATGCAAGTAAGTTGAAAACAGGTGATTTCTATAACACCGTAATACACATTCACTGACCTAACTGTGTTGTTCTGTTCTTCATTCTGAAGAAAACCCCCACCAAGAGGACAGTGGTCGAGATGGCGAGGGTGATCAAAAGAAAGGTGGGCTACTCGCCCACATTTAAAAGCAAAGCCGTCATTAAACTGACCAGACTTTAATTTTTATTTGTCAGTTTATTCTTCTGGATTTTTTTTTAAGTTGACTGTATTTGGTTCATGTTGTTCATTGTTAATCTGTTCATGTGTGTAAATAAAATAGTTCATGTTGTTCATTGTTAATCTGTTCATGTGTGTAAATAAAATAGTTCATGTTGTTCATTGTTAGTGTTTGTTAATGTTTTTAAATAAAATAGTTTAAAGTATTTCCAGAGCATATGCAAATCATTTCATAACCACTTATAATATTGATTTAATATTTAATTTCAAGTTTAAGAAAGATAAACACTTACAAATAACATTTTGCCACAATTTAAGGTATCAAATAATAATGTTAACAATAATAGGTGAATGGATCATATTTGTATCATTTTTTGAGTTATTCTATATTGGGGACACTTGAAGTTTTGCCGCAATGAAGGGACGAAAACGTGAAAATGGTCAATGACTTTATTTTGGGTTATCACTTTTTGCCATTAAAAAAAAAGAAAAAAAACTAAAATAATGTTTCATTTTGGGCTACTCGTGAAAACTGGCAAATGTAGCCCAACATGCATGTCCCTTTCAGGCTACTACCAAGAAGGGATTTTCACATTGGGCTACATTTTCTAACTGTCTAATGTAGCCCAATATCAAACGGGTAATACATAATGAGTTTCATTTTGGGCTATATTTGAGAATTAGCAAAAGTAGCCCAATGTGCATATCCTCTTTGGGCTACTTTTTCGGTTGAAAGTAGCCTGAAAGAGGGATATGCAGGTTGGGCTACTTTTTAAAATGATCAAATGTAGCCCAAAATGAAACTGGTAATACATATCGAGTTTCATTTTGGGCTACATTTAAGTATTGGCAAAAGTAGCCCAACATGCAAATCCCTTTTGGGCTACTTTTAAAAGTAGGTTGGGCTACTTTTTTTGGTTGAATAAAGTAGCCCAAAAGGGATATGCACATTGGGCTACTTTTTTGGTTGAATAAAGTAGCCCAAAAGGGATATGCACATTGGGCTACTTTTTAAAATGATCAAATGTAGCCCAAAATGAAACTCAAATTTTATTTATCTCCATGTTGTTATTTCTCCATTTTTTATGCTGTTTTCTATTTTGTCCTATCTGGGACACATCAAAGCAGTCCTCCTCAAAGGGGAGAGTGGACACCCATTACTCCAAAGTACTCCAATGCTTTTTGGGCTACGTTTTCCCATTCTCAAATGTAGCCCAAAACCAAACTCCATATGGAACCATGTCCATGGCGTGATGTTTGCGAACTATTCCATGTGTTCTATCTGGGACACAGTGAAACAAAGTCAGTGCCAAACAGTAGAGTGGACGGCCCTTACTTCCACTTACTCAGAAGTCACCATTCAATTTGGGCTACGTTTTCCCATTTTAAAACGCAGCCCAAAATTAAACCTCCATCACGTACATTTTTTTTTTTCCCCCATCTCATTCCGTCTCCTACGTGCCTCGGGGTCAGATTTCATTTCGGCACACTCCCAAAGTTGCCCCATGTCGAAGACTCCGGGTTTAATTTCGGGCTACGAAAAAGTAGCCCTACGACTCGGCACACCGAGAAAGGCACCCGAAGCGAAATCCCGACACTCCCCCGGCCGCCGCCCCCTTTTTTCACTTTGGCACACGAAAAAGTAGCCCTTAGATTCGGCACACCGAAACAGTAGCCCGAACGGGAACCGTCCTTTGCCACCTGGTGGACGAAGTTGCCGCAACCGCAACGGAGGGGTGAAAGCCCTATCCGTCCAAAGGGACAACCCCAAGTGGAGACAAAGCCCCCGGCCAACGTTGCTCAATACGACATTCCAGCTTTCACCTCCGTCATACTTTCTTAATCTCCCTTTAATCGCTCGTGCATCTGGTAAGGCCCGGTCAACCAAAAATTTGGATATGTCCAATTGGTCTATTTATTACCAGACTTATTTACAAAGTTACAATACAGAGTTTCAACAAATCACAGATATTTCTTACAGGATCAACAGAACATGTGCGGCCACAAACAGTTTGCACAACGGTTTTGCATGTGCTGCCTAAACAGAATGCCCATACTCTTAAACGCCTCAATCTGTCATAACACCTGCCGTATCAGTTTTCAGTGTGCCTTTACCGTATCGACACTGTATGTTCTCTTTGAGAAAAGCTCAGCCAATCTTTTCCTCTTCGTTGTCCCCAGCCTAAGTTCTTGTAAGATAAGGTCATTGGGCTTGGGCCACTTTCCTCTGGCACCCATGGGGAACCCGTACACTATCGCAGTGTCGACCTTGAATTGTCTTTTTACTTCCGGTACATACGGTAGGTACTTGTCAACCTTCAGTAGCGCCATGTTCCCGAGCGTTTCCAAGTCGCACTCATAGCATATTGCGATATCCACTATTAGCGCCGTTTTATGCTTTATTAGAATCAGGTCAGGTACGCCAGTGCCGAAGTTAGGCACTGAGATTCTTACTTCCCGGTACACCTTCCATTCACAAGACTCCCCAGTCTCGGCCAAAAATGTACAAAGTTTGTTATGGTTTTTCATGCGGTTGAGTCTCAGAGGCACACAGACGATTGCCACATGGAGTGAGCTCTCTCTCCCACAGTGGCATGCTCTACATGTTGTATCACCCGGTCTGCCTCGTTCCAGCAAGGTTAGGGTGGGTATTGAGTTCGACCGAAGTTAGAGGCTTAATATGAACTCGGATTCCTTAAGGCAGTGCGGTCTCATCAACCAGTTATTACTGATTTATCCCCTCTGAAGCATTGGACTCCCCTGCCTTGACATCCGAGTCCGCCCATCTCACATGTTCTGCTCTCCTCCAACCTTCTTTTTTCAGGTCTTTTTCAGTCACCTCTACCCTATTAGGTTCTCTTCACAAGCACCGTTTCCAGAGATTGCTCCATCTTTGAGATGTCATTAGCCCCTCCGCCAATATCCTGCATCTGGGATCTTCACCTTCTTTTTGTCGCAGGTATTGTCGGATTTGCGCCAAAGCTGTAACCGCTTCTAACTTCACGATCCCGAGACTGCTGTCTTTGGTACTCAAGTACAGGAGCCCATCCGCTGTGGAAGGGTCCAGATGCAACCACCTCTTTATTGCATTGCGGATCAGCCCATCTTCTTGTCTGATCACTGTGTTTGTCGAATCACACATAGTTATTGTATATAGAAATCTTGGTATTACATACACTTTCAGTAACTCAAGCCTCTGGGACGGCTTGAGTTTGGCTCCGTCTATACTGCGGATTTGTGAGACTAATTGCCCAGTTGGGTCGGTCTTTACGATCCTTTTAGAGGAGACACAAAGACTCCCAGGTGCTTCACCTTTTTGTTCGGGCCCACTTTGGGGAGAGGCGTATCCCGAGTCTCCAATCCTCACATTAATTTAGGAACATTGTTCTCCCACTTCGTTGCAACAAAAAGGTAGCAAATATCATTGCATTCACCACTAAACCAGTGTCCAACAGGAATTTATTCAACACTCGGAGATTCTTTCTCATTCCCTCCCAGGACCTGCTGAAGGGCACCAAGTCGTCTGCATAGGCCAGGGAAGTGATGCAGTGGCCCTCCAGAAGGTAGCCCCCACCACCTTCATCCAACGCATACAACAGCGGGTCCAGGGCAAGGTTAAAGAGTAGTCGAGACAGGGGGTCACCTTGTTTTACTCCTTTACTTTTAAAGATGACTAAACCAAAGAGCATCAGCACTTGCCCGCTGTGCCAAAAAAGCCTTCAGCTGGTCAGCAAACACCTTAAGGAGTACCACCGTGTTGACAATTCGCATGAGAGGGACCTCCTCAACAAATACGCAACAGGCCGGATTGTGGTCCCGCCTGGACCCTGCCCCATCCAAGGCTGCTTGCCCTATATATTGAATGTAGAGAAGCACCTGATGGGGCACAAGGACCTCACACAGAGGAGGCTGAAGGAGGAACGGCTCGCTCTTAAGAGGAGGGTGGGCATCAACCTCCTCAAGGAGTTGCGGGCCACCAACCCTCAGCCGCCGATGGTGAGCACCCTGGACCTCGATGAGGAGCCAGCGGCCGAGGAGGAGGTCTGCAGGAACGCCGCCTGCAGGGACAGGATCCACTACTTAACGTCAGAGGTCTGTCGCTTGCAGATTGCCCTGTCAGAGGCCAAGGTGAGTGAATGAAAAATACGTCACACATATACATTTTAATCAATTTATTTGAGTCACAAATGTATTACCAAGGTTTTTGACACGCCGCATTATTGAATGTGTTTTCTTTATTTTCATTACTGCATTTTAGCTTCCCAATTAAGGGAATCAAAACTATGAATGAACACATGATGTATGGAATTACTGTAGGTACTAATGTTTTTGTTGTTAATGTGAATGACTACATCATAGTTATGTGCAACATATGGCTGTATGTAAAACTGGTAATTTAATGACAGGGTTCTAAGTGCAATTTGGTAAGACACATTTAGAAAGACCAAAACTTTTTTCACTCTGCAGAGAAATCTGCAAAGGTTTCAGGGCCAGACCCAGGGCCAGCCTCGGCCCGCACCCCAAAACAGGCCACAGGTGGAGGAAATATCCTCCTCTGAGGAAGAGGAGGATGTCGACCAGCAGCCTCCGCCCCAGCAGCAGGGGACATCCCGTCCCTCCTCCCCGTCATCGCAGCAGCCAGAGCCCCAGGAGCAGGGGACATCCCGTCCCTCCTCCCCGTCATCGCAGGAGCCAGAGCCCCAGGAGCAGGGGACATCCCGTCCCTCCTCCCCGTCATCGCAGGAGCCAGAGCCACAGGAGCAGGGGACATCCCGTCTCTCCTCCCCGTACTCCCACCCACCCCCCTACTCCTCCTCCTCTTCCTCCTCCTCCTCCCCAGAGCCACATCCCAACCCCCCACCCGAGCAGCTGCCCAAAAAGGCAAAAAGAAAATTGAAATTTTCAGCTGCCAAGCCTGCTGAGGTGAGAACATATTGATTTAATTATTATTAATTATTATAGTGCCAGAATAATTTTGCCCTTGGGCCAACACTTGTCACTTCATCAGATCTCATTGTTGTTTTTCTATCTACCCAGGAGCACTCGGACACAGAGGCCCAAGGGAAGAAAAGGGCGAAGAAAACTTCCCCTGGGACACTGCAGAAAGTGAGTGGGATGTATTAGTTCATCAATAATTCCTGAAATGTTGACCAACCTTAGAACCAATGAAGCTATAATGTCATTTAGTAACGTTGCTAATGTTGCTTTGGATTTTCTTCTAGGAAAAGAATCTGAAGAAGCTGCCCCTGAAGGAAAGGGCATACCAAGGGCTTGTGAAATTCTTCAGGGGCAAGAGTAGGGGGTCCCAAATGAGGTCCATTCCCCTGGGCACCTCCATTGGTAAGAAAGAGAAAACAGTGTATTTGGAGCTGTGTGGAGTGTTTTCACGCTACATTCATCTTCTTGTCTTGCATCTTTACAGAGTCGTACATGGAGGACTACTTAACGTACATATTTTGCCCAGAGGGAACCGAAAAAATGAAAGAGAACGCCGTGTCGAAGCTGAGCCGAGCAAAGGTTTTCATCAAATATCTGATGCTCGGCTCAGCGCACAGTAGTTTTTGGAAGTGGGACTTCCTCTACAATGTGTCCCTGTTAAATTCGTAAGTACTGAGTTTTGAAATAATTAACCTTACTGCCTTCTATCTGGGTACTCTACCATGTTTTATTGTATTTACTGACTTGCTTATCGCCATGTTTTCAATTCATCGACACTGTTCAGCATGACCTCATCTGTCTCTTTTCATTTGTTCTGTACACAGATACCCTGCAGTCCTGAGGAGGATTGGCCTGGCCCCGACAACAATTATTCTCTACGTGGGCCATGCCATTTCCTTCCTGGAATACCTGAGGGCCACGCCCCCGAGGTACAGCAGGCTGACCAACGGCCAAACCAAACTCGTTGTTTTGGAGCTCCGCAAGCTCAGCAAGGACCTGAGCAGAACGGTCCTTGGACACCAGTCTCTCGCGATGGAGATGAAGAGGACAAAGCTGGTGTCCAAGGACGACCTTGCCACATGCCAGGTCCTTGCCTGTGAAAAAATCCCGTCGCTGCTCGGTGAGTCATGATGCCTCTGCCTCTCTCGCAAACCTTTTGGCAGCGGTCCAACAGAATCTACAGATCTTATCTCTGATCTCTTCTCCTTCGATTCTCGTTTCAGAGGACATCGAGAAGGCGCCTGCAAGGGACCCGAAATCAAGATACCGTTTTTTCGGGTACCTTGCAGCGTACCTATCAACAATATATGGCCACCGCACCGGAGTCCTGACCAGAATGAAGGCGAAGGAGGTAAAGGTGGCCATAGGCGACGATGAGGCAGGTTACCTCATCAATGTAAGTGTCATTGAAATCTCTTTGCGTCTTTTCTCACATTAAAAATAACGAACACATACATCTCTTTATGCTGGGGATTTTTTAATGACATTTTGTCTTCACAGGTTTTATACCATTGACTCACCCCTCTTCTTGCTGTCACACTTTGTCTTCTGCAGGTGATGGAGCACAAGACGGTCAGGAAGTTTGGTATGGCACAAATTTACCTGGACGCCGAGGAGTACGGGTGGTTCAAGACCTGGCTTCGCTTGCGCGCCAGGTCTGTTCCGACGAACCCGTACTTCTTCAGCTCCCTGGGCCGAGGAGAAACCAAAGATATGGTGCGGTACTTCCGGCAGGCGTGGCGGGAGATGGGCCTCACAGAATCGCCCACCGTGACCGACATCCGGACTGCTGTGGCCACCTATGTGAGTATCAAAAACACAAAACGCAATCGATTCAATGTTTGTCTTTTTATACTGACGCAAGTCTCATTTTCTTTAATGTAGAACTTCGAAAAAAACGACGAGGAGGTGCGTAAGAACCTCTCCGGTTTCATGTGCCACAGCATCGAAACGCAGGAGAGGTTCTACGCCCTCCACAAGAACCTGGCCCGGGGAAAAAGATGAGGGAGCTCTTCGTATGTCTTTCCCCTCAAAATGGCTCATCGGAAGCCCGAAAGCCCGATGTCCCTGTGCCTCCTGCTGCTGCCCCCGACGCTCCAGGTCCGTCAGTGCCAGTGCCTCCTGCTGCTGCTGGC
>JAPXFQ010001279.1:105000-106217 GCA_028564705.1 Apricaphanius iberus
ATAAAAAAACATAAACATAGATGGTCTGTCAGTCAATTACTTGAGAATCACAATATCGTAATAAGAATTAAATTTCACCCATTTGTCTCCATATTAACTAAAAGGTAAACCTGTTTCTCCTCCACATTATCCAGCCTCTCCGGACTTAGCTCCGTCTTTGCACCTGCAGAGCTGCAACGGATGTTTACATGATGTCACTTCCTGACGGCCGAAAGAGATCGTACGTACATGTTCATTTATTAAGATTTTATAAGTGTAGGCTGGGGATTTTATGTTTGAGCAAGCTGCACCAATTTGAAAGCAATTTTTAATCTCATCGCACAAAGAACAGTGGCAAAGGTTTATTTTTATTCTGTGTTTCAGCTGGAGTAAACTTTATTTTTAAACAAACTATTCTATCGTTAAACTGACAGGAGAAGATTGTTTTTCCTCTGGTTTGAGGCGCTTTAATTTAAATATTTTCAATGGAAATGTGACGAAGAAATCCCAGACTTTTTTTTTTCTTCAATACAAGTATTTAGGCACCATCATTGACAATAAACTGACTTTTGATTCAAACACAGGAGACATTTGTAGAAAGGCAAATCAGAGGCTGTTTTATCTTAGGAAACTCCGATCTTTTAATGTTGACAAGAAATTTCTAAAAATTGTTTACACTTGTTTTATTGAATCAATTTTAACATTTGCTATGGTGTGTTGGTTTGGTAACCTCAGTGTTTTAAATAAGAATAAACTACAGAGCATCGTTAAACTCTGCCAAAAGACTATCGGCATAAGTCTTAATGACCTAGACTGTTTTTAAAATTAGAGTCACCCATAGGGCGAAGGTCATTTTGGCGAGCCCTCTCCATCCCCTCTATGCAGAGTTTCAGCTTCTCCCCTCTAAGAGAAGGTATACTTTTACATGTAAGGCAAAATCAAACAGGTACCTAAAATCCTTTGTTCCAACTGCTGTCAGATTTTTAAACAAAATGTAAATGATCTTGTGGGAAAGGAGGTTCAGTAAATCCATGTTGACTATTGCAGTGATGTTGTACTAATCTCAACCTGTATGACTTAAACTATGGTGGTTGTATGCTCTTATACTCTGTTGTAAGTTGTGTTGTAAGTTTTATGCTTTTATTGCATTAGCATGTTTTGTGTTAAATTTTGTTTGACTCCTGCTGCAAACCAAATTGCCCTTTAGGGACATTAAAGATTTTCAAATCAAATCAAAT
>JAPXFQ010001280.1:0-10392 GCA_028564705.1 Apricaphanius iberus
CGGCCAAAAAAGGGGCAAAAGGGACTGCTAGAGGGGGGGGGGAAAGAAGGGGAAAAGAGGGAGGAAAAAAGGAAGAAAAAATTAAAATAAATGTTTCCAGAAAGATATTCCTACATTTCATCAAAATTAACTATGTTAACCTTTTACCTCTAGCCTCTGACCATAAGAATTGCTTTAGTAAAATAAACTGACAAGTTAACTGATTTTCTATGTAATCCACAAATAATTTCCCTCTCTGTGATCAATAAAGTAACTGTTGCAACTCATTCTAATCACGTTCCTTAAAGGAATCAAAAAAGCTGTAGCAGTCTGTGTTACAGCAAAACTTAAGAAACCTCAGACTATAGACACTCAAATTTTCTGGTTTTTATTGGAACAAAATGTTTTAAAAATATAATTTTAACTTCACATTCCGTCTTTTGGTGAAGACATTCGGCAAATCAAGGGCAAATATGCTTAACCCCCCGCCCACTTGAAACATATCCCTGATCGTCTTGAGGTCCCATTAAATATATACCTTCATCTATATCAATACTACCCCATAGAAAACCCACTGAGTAACAAAGACAACTCATTATACTTATTAAGACATATGAACAAAAAAGTCTCAAGCATCTCTAGGATAAACACACTTCAGTAAAACAATTGAGAACACACACTTGATCAACTTGGAACAACTCAACAGACGTGTTACGGTTTCCAAAGAGTCTCTTTCCAGTCTGTTAATGTTTGTCCAGACGCAGGACAATACCACTTTCCCTTTATTTGGGAATGACCTGTGGCTTTACTTTTTGATTCTCCACATTGTGTACACTGATAATGGTAACCGTCTTTGCTTTGTCTCCTTTTTGGTGGCTCCCCTCTTGCTGCACGCTCCTCGTCTTCAAGGGCTGTTCTTTTCAGTCTCCATTCTCGATAGCGATTGCTGGATGACTGACCCGAGGATGATGCTGCAGTTGAGGAAGTTGCTGTTGGTGCTGGAGATGGGGGCATGCTGTATTGATAAGCAGTCAAAGGGTAGGGGTACTGATGGGAGGGAGGCGGTGTTGGATGTGTAAACTGGCCAGGGTAAGGGGATGACACAGGTGCTGGAGCAATTGGGAAGAAGTGAGCGTCGTTGGTTGATGGTGGAACAAAACTGGATGAGGCAGGAGACTGAGCTTGTTGGAACAGATTTTGATGATAAGAGGTCCAACTTGGAGATGGGGCTGGTGGCAGATGACCTGGCTGGTATGAATAGGCAGAAGATTGGGGTGGGAGAAATGGGGCTGGAGGGCAGCTTGGTGCTGAGCCAGTTTTCCCTTGATTGCGGGGACATTTTATGGCTTCACCTTTGCGGTTTTCCGGCTCGTGAAAAATCATGAGTTCATATCCATGTTGTGATGGTGCAGATGGGAGTTCTCTTGCTTCAAGGAGGGGATTAGCAGCAACAGACACTCTTGAAGGAAGCGTCACTCCTTGCAGCAAAGAATCCTGGTCTGTTCTTTTCTGCCTTGCCTGCAACCTAGACAAAAAACAAAAATAACAATATCCTTACTTTTTCAGATCAGCCTAGTTGCAAATTTTGTTATATAGTAAGATTACTATCGATCAAATGCATTTGTGTCAAAATATAATATTTAAAATCTTGATTATGGCTTTTAAAAGGATGGCTAAACAAGATCAAGACATCTTACCACGAAGACACTGTGGTGTTGTTGATGGTCACCAAGACCAAGGTGGTCTTCTCCTGTATGACTCTGCTGTCCTCTAGCAGCTGTTTGATGTGGCAGTAGGTCTGTACAATGGATTGCTGCACAGGCAGGATTTTACCCTTGCTGTCTTTAGGCCTGTATTTTGCCTGCTGATACTCCTTCAGCAGCTTGAGGCAAACACATTCGGATATCCTGTTGGTCTCAGGATTCTGGGAAGCTTGGCCGTGGGTTATGAAAAGTCTGTTACAGAACAAGATGAAAAACAAGTAAGTGATGAGAAGCGGATGCAACATGAACACAGACCCAAAAAAAATTAGAATGAGGTTAAACAGAAAACCAAAAACAATAAACAGACTGATTAGTAAGATACAAAAGGACCAGTCACAACAACAAGACAACTATCCTTTATGTCTGATTCTGTAACCTCAAAATAAAAAAGTGTAAGGAGAAACACGACATGAATGCTGTTCATATTGATCAAGTTCTCCAGCTGAGTTACATCATTGTATAATGTCCACTATCACTAAGCTTACCTTTCAGCCACTTGTTGACCCGGTGCAGACCCACTGCGCTTCCTGGATGCTTTCCATGGTCCTGGCAAAGTCTCCTTCCTGCTCTTGAGGTGGTACTTGAAGGAACGCTTGTCCATGTCATGCAGACAAGAATACAATTGCACGATCTCTGTTGTCTCGGTGATTGACAAAGCAGTGATTGTGCAATTGAGGTTGACAAGGTACTCAGCCAAGTTGTCAATGGCATCCCACCCTGGCACCCCTCTTGCATCACATCGATCCTGTAAAATGTAAAAAAAAAAGAAAGAAAATAGGAAGTATAGATTATTGTTACCACACAACACTTTATGCAATAAAGAAGCAAGTAAGATCATATTACATACTTGAGATGATGTGGTTGGTTCACTGCCAGAGCTGTCGTGTGTAGATGTGTCTATTGCTGGACTTTCTGGACCATGAACGCTGCTACTGAGAGTGACACAGGTTTCCTGGAAGGGATTTTAAGAAAAACAATTAGAAAAAAAAAATACAGAAATAAGGTTGTATAAAAATAATTAATCAAGCTTGATCCTGATGACACCCTCTTATACATAGTTTAAATATTTATCTGCTCTGTCACTAGTCTAAAAACATGCAACACTACTCATCATAGCATACATGAATCAATCATATCTAACATATTACAATGATATGTGTTCAGATAACCTGAGACAATCTGGTAGGCTGGTCACCACTAAGGGTCGGACTGTGGGGGGATGAGATTTCCAGCTGGTCTTCATTCTTAGGCTCTTGAGGGGGGCTCTCAGTGAGGATGTCAGCTATGTAGCTTATAGTGACATCAACACTTTCGTCCTCCTGAGGTTCCACTTCAGAGTCGGGCAGAACAACCCCAAGTTCGCTGTCCTGTTGTGGGCCCAGAGGGTCTCCTCTGTTAGACTTAGCTAACCGGTATTCCACAGTAATACACTCACCTGAAAGAAAGAGCCAATACAGACAACAACAAAAGAAGAGAAAAAAATTTTATCAGACAAAGACAGGGATCTTATATTGAATGGAAGTACAAGCTTATTTGTGCATTATGTTAAACTGAAGGTGTGACGAAAATTGTCTACTTTATCTTTACCAGTGGGTCTGCCAGGGGGAATGAATTCTGTCAAAAGGGCACATCCCAGAACCTTGTTGCTGAGGGCATTTAAGCTGGACATCAGACGGACATCAAATATTTTGGTGTTGGATTTGCCACTCATGTCCATTGCTCGGTTCAAGTTCCATCTGGATCCACCCTCAAGCATATACATCTGGGTGTGCAGAGCATTGCTTCTCCATCCTTGAAAACATTGTAAGATTTATGAAACATAAAAAACAATAATACATTTTATTCCAAGTGCCTTTCAGAGCACCCAAGGACACCTTAAAAAGATAATGAGTAAGAGAACATTAAAAAGGAGAAATACAAACGCACAAAAAATAATTTAAGAGAATTATAATCAAACCTGAAGTGGATTATGGGTTGTAAGTAATCTTAAACAAGTGAGATTTGGGTTTAGATTTCAACAGAGAAAGGAGTTAGTATTGCCTTAATCACATTTAATAAATCAATTCATATTTACCTGGAAAAAAAGTGCACTGGTGGCAATGAAAACTTTCCACGGATGAAGACCCTCTACCACATCTGAAGACATCAATGACTTTGTCTCCCTTTTGTAGTGCCTTGCCAAGTTTGGTGTAGAGCTCGACCCCCGGCGGATCTTGAATGCATGGCAAATGTTTCTGTTGCACTTCCCTCACATGTGCCATGCTTTTAGGGTTGATCAAATGTAAGCCTGAAGTGTCTGTTAGTTCCCATATGGAAGTCAGCAGACCCTGGATGAGGTTTCTTGTCTCTTCCACTCCGCGTGTCCTTCTTTTGCAGTGCTTGGCCAGTTCAACAGAGCTAATGCTGGCCAGAATTTGTGCATCTGTGGGTTTCAGACCAGCATGCCTTCCTCTCCAGCTCTGACATCTTTGCATCTTTGAGCAGAGTGATGTCATCTTGATCCCACTCAAAGATGCAACTGGACAGCTTGGAGCAGAACGTTCCATACAGTGGATGATGCTCTGTCGTGAGGCCAGCTGTAAATCGCCTCATGAAATGAAAAATTTCCAGTCTCACTTTAGTTTTCCATGGTCGAAACCACACAAGAACAGGGGGTGGACCTGTGTAAAAGGACAAAAAATCACACATCTACAAAATCTGCTATGTGTCATTTTAACTTTGACTGACAGGAAACAACATTTAACTATATATATTTGTATGATAACAAAGTATCTCATTAAAACCACAAGCATTCTGGTTTTCCATAAAACAAGATAATATTAAGACTGCTTTTTCAAGTTGTTTACTTCTGGATCAGTCAAGAAATAATGCCTTTCTGCTCAAATATTCACATACCTGTAGTACTGCAACAGTCTCGGTCAACATATATCGCTCGCCAGCATTCTGGTAGCGCTTAATGATGCCTTGGCACAGGTCACCCGTCGTCAGCACACAGTTCAGCATCTGGCCATATTCATTGCTGACGTTTGTCATCCATGTGGCTGTATCTGCAATGTCATCAGCGAGCTTCTTCGTGATCTATTTGTTTAAGACAAAATAGCAGCAAATATTTTAATAGTAAGGGACAGCAGTAAAATGAAAGCACTTTTTGAAGTTTTGCAGTCATTTTCATGTACCTTTTTTGTCGAGTCAATTTTCAGGATCCTGCCATACGTTGAAGTGATGATGCCCTTCATCTCATCCAAGTGACTCAGAATGTCGTTTGCATGGACAGTCTCAAACCATTGTGCTAGAGGCAGGTGGGCGAAAGGGTTGTGGCTGCCGATAGATTGCCTCCTCGCACTGGGTTAAGGCACTCCTTTTTTTATGAAGTTCACAATCTAAAAGATATTCAATGGTGCGCTGTGCCCACTCCTCACTGTGGACTTCATGGAGCGCTTGCTGCAGGAAGCTGGAGCTATTTCCTACAGTTCGGGGTCTGAGTAAGGTAACACACTTTCTTTTTTTCTTTTTTTATTCTTTTTTTTTTATTTCCTGAACTCATGGACACGAAACCGAGAAAAGAAGGAAGAAAAGAAGGTGAAGAAAAGAAACCGCACCAGCAGAGGCGTGAACTGACGACACAAGACAGGGAGGGAAACAAAGAACACAAGAAAACATCCCAGTCCTCCACCTCTGCCAGATGGCAGAGAAGCGGTAAAACAAATCAAACAAAAAACAACGAACTGAACAGAACCACACCAACAGTTCAGATCCAGTAATAAAAATAAAGAATTACACATTCACTACACACAAGCATGGATTAATAAACACAAGACTAATGTTTCTGTTAAGCTCCTGGTAAAAGCTAACTAATGACAATAACCTCAAATCAAGATATGTCCGTCCACACCAATGTCCCCACACCTATGTGTGTGTGCGAGCATGCAGGTCTGAATAAGGTTTCCCCATGCAAGTGATTGATAGCTGGTGTAAGGAACCGTCAATCCGTCCTACAGGAATCGACACAGACATGGAGGAGGCAGGAGACGCATGCATCCAGAGACCCACAGAGCGCAGGAGCCGCAGGCGGATCAGCGCAGGGCCGATCACCCACCAAGAGAGGAACAGATGGAAGCCCCAGGGGAACACCAAGCAGCTGCAATGCTGGGGCCCCGAGAGATTGCAGGAACGAGCCCAAGGGCTCCGCCGGAAACCGGCTACGCCAGGGCGGGCCCGGAGCAGGACCTGGAGGCCACGGGGATTAGGGGCACCCCGCCCCCCAGCAGGGCCCCGACCAGGGACCCGCCGAGAGGGGTCCCCTGCCGCCGCCGCCGGGCAGGAGGCGCCTGCAGCCGATCGACGGACAATACACGCTGCCGCCAGCCCGGAACAATACACACCGCCAACAACCCGGCCCCTCCACACACCCACACGCCAGGGAGCCACAGTAAAGCCACAGCGGATGTACGCCCTCCCCAGGCCGCGCACAGCCAGCATCTGGACATCCAAATCTACCAGCTCCCGGGTCCAGATCCCACCCCATGCAGAGGGCCAAGATCTGGGGCCCAGCCAATACCGGACAGCCACCCCAGATGAACCGACCAGGCAGTAGAACTCATGGAACTGGCAGGAGCTTGGGTGCCGGGCACGGGCCCCACCGATCCACCAACCTACTTACAACCCCGGCACCCCCATAACAGGTGCCGTAGTCAATCCAAGGAGGATGTCGGCCCGAAACAGCGGCCGTCCGACACACCGGCCCACCCAGGACCAGCTAGGCATGCACCAGGACCGAGCTGCAACCGGGACCCCCGGCCCCAGGCATCGAGAGCCATCATCGACCAGCGGGCAGGACCATCCATCACCGACGGGGAGTGACGGAGGGGAAGAAGATGCACCAGGCCAGCGGGCAGCCAAACACCCAACCTGACAAGTAGACATAGACAGACAGAGACACTCATACATACCCTCCCTCTCATGCGCACACATTCTTACATATACAGGACACACGAAAAAAGGACGCTGTACACTCATTCATACACCCCATACAAACTCTATACTAAAGTATACTAAAGTGTAAGTGTCTAAGTTGCTCAATAAAATTGGGACCCAGGCCGCCACCGGGTAGCGAAGACGGAAACTCCATCCCGCACCCCAGTGACGTGCCCACGTCCCAAGGCCTTGTGAATGGTAGAATGAAGGAGCAGGTGGACAGAGGCAAATGGGGATGGGGAGGAAATAACTGGGGTGACACGATGCCAACCCCAGGGAGCCAGCTCCCCTGCTGACCCCAATAGACACCCCCGTTCAGCTGATCCACCGGGGCGGGAGGCCCCAGCACGTCAAGTCGGGGCCCATGGCAGCGGCCCCTCCAAGCCCCATGGGGGCCCAGGCCATCCGCCTGCCCCCACCTCAGGGGCAGACCGAAATCCCTCCCAACATTCAAACTACTAACAAAACACAGGACAATAGACACCCAGGCTGGGTTTAGGCCACCCTCCCCCCGTACACCCTACCCCCCGTCCCAAGTGCACCCCGTTTGGGAGAACGCCTGTGCTAGATGGTAAAAGCCTCCCCGTCAACAAGAGAGGCCCCGAGCACCGTCCGCGCCCGAGGACCCCAGCGCTGAGGCCGGAACCCGGCGCAGCACCAACTCGGATACCCCGGAAATGCCGCGCCGGGCACGTGAGCAGACCGAAGCCCCAAGCGGCCAACCCCCCAGGCCGACACCCTCCAGCCTTGCTACTACCGCCCGATGGCCGGGAGGCAACCGAACCCAGCATCCCCACGCACCAGCCCACACCCCACCACCCGGTCAGTCCACCGCGGAGGCCGACCAGCACCGGTCAAAGGGCCCCCACCCCAGCACCCCGCAGAGTGCTTCGACCAAGACCCAGGAGCCATGTCCAGTGCCAATTTGACTGATCGGGCCCAGAGATGCCGGCCACCCGCCGCGGCCACCCGCTGACACCCAGACGCGCAGGCGCGGCAAGGGGCCATCGAGGAGCCAGCGACAAGAACCAGCCCAGGGAGATGGAAAAGGAAGCAGCGCCCAACGACCACCGGCCGAAGTCCATCTCCCATTTTAAAATAGGAAGGGCTATTGATTCATCTATTCTATTTAATGTTTTGTATATTTTAGATAGCAGTTTGGGAGGGTTAAGATTAAGGAAGTCTAAAACTTTTCCTGGAATTTGTAAATCAACTGTATTGAGCCTAAATTTATTTGTTATAATTTATTTAATTTGTTGGTATTCTAAGAATTTATTCTTGTTAATTCCGTATTGTGTAACCAATGTATTAAATGGGATAAAGTCTGTTCCATCAAACATATGCTCCATCTGATATTAATACTTTTAAAACATTCATTTTGTTTTATATTTGAGCTAATAAATGGTAGATCTGAAAGTTTTATCTTATTGCATAGTGTCTGTTCAACATCTACCCAGCACTCATCGATATAACTGTGTTTTACCCATCTTGATGTGTATTGGAGGCTGTTGGCTAAGAAATAATGATGAAAGTTTGGTAGGTCTAGACCTCCTTTATCTTTGGACTTCTGCAGTGTTTTTAAGCTGATTCGTGGGGGTTTATCTTTCCAAAGAAATTTAGAGACAGAAGAGTCCAGAGATCTAAACCAATCAGGTGATGGTTTGCTTGGGATCATTGAGAATAAATAACTGATTCTAGGCAAAACCATCATCTTTATTGTAGCTACCCTTCCAATAAGTGATATTGGAAGGGATTTGCATCTTGCCAGATCATCTTCCACTTTTTTTAAAAGTGGGACATAGTTTAGCTTTGATAAGTCTGCCAGTCTTGGTGAGATATGGATACCTAGTTATGTAATATTTACCGACCGGAGTTCCACAGCAACGGGACCCTGGAAAGAACAGTTGATTGGAAGCACTGTAGATTTTAACCAATTTATGGAATAGTCTGAAACTCTTGAATAAGATTTTATCAACTCAATTACCTGAGAGAAGGAAGTTTGTGAATGCTGTAGAAAGAGTAGTACATCATCTGCATACAGACTAATTTTATGTTCTATTTTGTTGCATTGTATACCTTTAACATTATTATTTTGCCTGATTGCTGCTGCTAATGGTTCAATAAAAATAGCAAAGAGGGAGGGAGAAAGTGGACATCCCTGCCTGGTACCTCACTGAAGGAAAAACCTTGATGATGTTTGATTATTAGCTCTAATAAATGCTGTTGGTGAGCTGTATAATATTTTTAACCAGTTTACAAAAGAATTACTGAACCCGAATTTATGTAAGGTTGCAAATAAAAATTTCCAGTTAACTCTATCAAATGCTTTTTCTGCATCTAAAGATAATATATTGGTTTGGACGTTTTTTACAGTAGGAATAATCTATTAAATCTATTAATCTACGTGATTTGTGGAAGAGAGCTTACCTTTTATAAAACCTGTTTGATCAGGATGGATTATTAGAGATGTTATTTTCTCAATCCTTCTTGCAAGAGCTTTGCAAATTATTTTAAGATCAACATTGATAAGAGAAATGGGACGATAACTGGTAGGAGACATAGGGTCTTTTCCTGGGTTTAATAGAAGATTGATGTAGGCAGATTTCATGTTTGGTGGTAATCAACCATTTTCCTTTGTTTCCTGTAACATTTTGTAAAATGTTGGTGCCAGAATATTCCAGAATTCTTTATAGAACTCTCCTGGAAATCCATCTGGGCCTGGAGCTTTATTATTAGGCATGGATTGGAGGGCCTCCTGGAGTTCAGTCACTGTTAGCGGTGAATCCAGGGCCTTTGCTTGATTGTCTGAAAGTTTAGGAAGAGTTATTTTATCCAGAAATTGTTCAATTTCATTATTTGATGGGTTTATCTCCGGTGTTTATAAAGTCTCATAAAACTCTTTGAATGTGTTGTTTATTCTTTCAGGATCATATATTATATTCCCAATTTTGTCTTTGATTGCAGATATAGTTGTTTTTTCTTTATTTATTTTTAACTCATTAGCTAAGAAGCTACCTGATTTATTACTATGTTCAAAGTTTTCTATTCAAAGTCTTTGAATTAAGAACTGCGTCCGTTTATTAATAATTCCATTTAATAATAATTCGGCTTTCCGTATTTTGCTTAAGCTTTCTTTATCCAGTGAAAGCTTCTAATGATTTGATAGTTTCTTCTAATTCCTGAACATGATTATTTTCTGTTCTCTTTTTATTTGATGAGAATGAAATTATTTTACCTCTAATCACAGCTTTCCCTGCCTCCCAGAGGGTTGATGGCGACATACCAGGGAGATCATTAAATTCCATGTATGAAGCCCATTCTTTTTCAATATATTTAATAAATTCTCTATCCTTAAGTAATGATGTATTAAATCTCCAATTTTTATATTGAAGGGTTGCTATCCTCTTTGCTAGATTTAAAGAAACAGGAGCGTGATCGCTGATAACTATAGGATGTATCTCAGTGTCTGAAATGTCATTCAACAGTGAGCTGCTGACTAACAAATAGTCCAATCTAGAATAAGAATGGACATTTGAGTAAAAAGTGTATTTTCTGTTGTTGGGATGAAGCAATCGCCATGCATCGCAAAGTCCATAATCGCTCATGTACTGTTTAACTATATCTATGGATTGCCAGCTGCGCTGAGTCCCTGCTGTACTGAGCATGTCTATTTCTT
>JAPXFQ010001281.1:0-101378 GCA_028564705.1 Apricaphanius iberus
AGGAAAGTACATTAGGTTTAAAAAAAAAGATATACTTTAGGTTCATAGAAATAAATCAAATTGTTTACAGATATAACGTTTAAGGCTACTTGTTATAATATTTTACAGAACTCATTTGGTGAAGTTTGGCCTGTGTTAGGAGAACTTAAGTTTATGGAGCCTATGATAAACTTTGACAATAGAAGAAGCAGGTTAATTACAAAAAAGTGAGCAGTTTGTGTTGTTATATCCAAAATGGTTTGCGCAACCAGCTCGGCTTTTTCTGCAGTGGACGTGCATACTGATAATAACATCATGTCGATGAGAATTCTGTGAGAGAAGCGCCATCTCCTGGTCATACTCTGTATTTCAATTAATGGGTGGAGTTGCAGTAAAACTTTGACACTCCCACGAGAAAGAGGGAGGCCACTCCGGCCACTGGGATTTGGAGGGAACTCTGCTGTTAATGGGCTGGAAAGGGCACGCCATTCGTCCGGCGTTTACTCTGAATGAGAACTTTTAAACTGCTACTACTGTATAAGGATTAATTATTATTCCTGGTGGAGAGAGCAAACCTATTAATTAGTATATTTTTACCAGAATTAATACTGAAGAAATTATTACTAGTATAACTGATTGAAGTAAAATTAAAATAGAGCCCACATAGGCAGTCTGAGTGTGGAAGATATTTAAATTCAGCATCCGACGAAGGAGACTAATGAATATGAAAATAAAGTTTAAATGAAACTTGATTTGAATAAGCTGAGAGGATCGACTGTCTGTTTTTTTCTTACTCTAATTATATATTTTTTCTCTTTTTCTCATCCCGCAACAGAGAACCCCTCAGATAACATTCTTGAGATGTAATTTATGTTCCTGGGGAGATAAGATGGGTGGGGGTGCGTGGGCTGATGACGGATAGTGCCAGGCGCCCGCCATAACTGCCAAAGAAAGAAACATCTATACGACCAGCGCAGAATTACGACTCTCTTGTGCACCAGCGCAGAATTACGACTCTCTTGTGCTCTGCTCCCACACAGGGGGGCACAGGTGACTGTATATTTTCAGGGGTGAACTGGAGGACACCCTCAAAGGAGCACGTTTCCTCATGCTGAGCTGAACTTTCAAGGACAATATGTGTGAATTCACTTGGCTGGCGTGAGATGGACTGTTTCTGCTGAAGAAGTGATGATCAAAGACTGTTGATTCAATGTCACTGTTGCTGAATTAACCACAAGAGTTTCTGTTTGTCTGATCGAAGGTGGCCGAGGTTCTTCGAACTTTGATAACCCCATGTCTTCCCCAGGATTATCTCCAGGTAAAATACCACCATTTACCGGGAACAAAATTTGGAAGGAAAAATTGGGCCGATAGCAGGGGGTTGCTGGCTGGTGAGAGAAAAAAATGTTTTTTTCTTATTTTTACGTTTTCATCCACAGGGATGTACTGAATTTAAGAAAGGATATATTGTAATGGAACAGACATAAGTGTCTTAAACTGGATAAATAAAATAAATAAATGTAAGAATCAATTTGGGTGAACAAGCAAATGGATAGTAATCAGTTGAACTGTAGACAAAAAGTAAACTCTTGAGCCTGCTCTTGCTTTTAAATCCATTAATGAGGGAGGTGTTTTTGGTTTAGTTTTTAGGAAAAACAACGGTGTTGTATCAAAATAATATGGACTTGCTCTTTCCCCAGGGATTATTTTTAATTAGATGGGTGAAATAATTTCTCGGCACAATACAGTTGGATTAGATTGAAAAGGAGTGATCACAAGACCGGATCAAAAAACTGTCTTTTTTTAGATGTTTACAAGCTTATGCCCCCAGGATTATCTCCAGGATTCAGCAGCACGTGAGGAGCACACAATCTCCTCTGGTCACAGCTGACTGCAGCTGCTGAAAGGGTCCAAGGTACAGCTCCAGGTCGAAGGCGTGAGGAGTCCAGTGGTACAGCCAGTTCCAGATGACAGCTGGGAACACACACAAAGTGCAGCTCCACGCCAACGACGAACCTGGTCGAGGATCAGCAGGAATCTGCCTAACGAGGGTCGAGACGGTTTTGACCAAGCTGAATCGGAAGCTGGGGCCACAGGCCGCGGAGCCTAGCTCACCCAGAAGGTTGTTTGGGTGGTAATGTTACTCATCCAGTGTGATCTATGTGCCAATGAATGAGATGGGCAATTTGAAATTGCCATCTCAAGGAGGGATCTACAGAAGAAGATCACAACTCACCAATCAGCTGCACAGCAGGTTTTAACCACCCCACATCGGTGGGGTAAGCTATGGGAAGCAGGGCCTGTCTGTGCATTTGTGTTTATTGGGGGAAATGCTCAATTAATGAAGTAATTGGCATTTCAGAGAGTGGTTATCTGCATATATGGGAGTAAAACTGGAACACTAAAAAATAGGAGCCCTCCACACTGATCAGCTCTGTACATCGCTCTCCAGCTGCCAGGAGGGGAGGGGGATAAAATGAGAGTGAAGAAAGAGGAACAGAATACAAATATAAAGACTGAACATTTATTAATAATTTTTTGCATTTTACAGGTTGTTTAACTATTTGATTAACTATTTTATTCACAAGTGCAGAAGTGTTGATATTGCCTAAGAGGGTTTCTGAAAGAATTTTAATCAGTTAATTTTATTTCTTAATTTCCAGTTGTCTTTAAGGTTGTATTAAGGTTTGCATTAATAAAACAAAAGGGTCTACTAGAGGAAAGACTAAATAGACTCGAGGATTACATTTGTAAAGGGTTCTTAATACCTTCTATTTCACAGGTTTCTTAACACTTTAAGTTTGATTTATTTCAGAATATAACATAGTAAGAATGTATTTGTTCATGTATTTTCTAAGCTTCTTCCACAAGTATTAACATGTTTCAAGTCAGATTTAATTATCTCTTCACATGTAAGACATTCTAATACATTTTTGGGTTTTTGAATTAGTTTTTGGGAATTGTTAAAATAATTTTTTTGTATAATGCCAAAAGAGGGTGAATTTATGAAATTTCTTGGATTTGATTTCTTGCATTCTCAAAATGCTTTACAGGTTTTGATCTTAAGTTCTAAACACTTACCTTGAAGGAGACTACAGAGAAGATATCAATCTATTTTTAAAAAAAGATTGAAAGAGGGAATTGTGGTGTGATTCTGCATAGGGTTTAAACTTTTATTATTCAGAAGGTAAAAGTCTGTTTATATAGTTTGCATGGTTGTAAAAAATATGTCTGTCACTATTGTTTATGGAGGTAAGCTTTTAAGTCATAAAACTCTGGGGTGAGTTTTATTGCAAGCTGTAAAAAACAGGATGTCTGTAGATTTAGTGTGTTGCCATAAAACCATAAAACTCAGAAGGAGTTTTTAAGAAAAGACGTCTCACCCATATGACTGTATAATTTTCTGACAGCCAATAATGGCTAAGACACTGTATGGAAATGTTCTGATTGGACGGAGTAGAAACGCCTAGAGGCCCGGTTTTCTATAAAGCTGTGAAATGAAGATCATTTAATTGTTCAGATTTCTTTAAATCTGGACCAGAGAGGATATTACGGGGCAAGTTCCTCTGTAAAACTGCAATTTGTTAATCTGTTCAAAATAAATGTTAAACTGGAAATTGGCTCCATTTTGTCTCTGCTTGAACATGCTTTGAATTAATTATGATAATTATTTAATTCAAAGTCCAATGAAAGAACAAGGAATCGGGAACTAACTTTTACCTTATATTTCAATGTTAGATAATAGTTTATTTTTTGCATTTTAGATGGTGCATTTGTATTGTTATGTTATTAAAATGACATACTTGGTCATGTTGGTATATACTGCTTCTATCAACATGGATGCTACATAAGAAGGAAGGCTGAGGTAATTGGCAGAAACTAATCTCTAATTGGACGACACATTCTGCAGGGGTACTCAGGACTCAGAAAAGAGAAAAACAAACATTATAGTACAATGTCAAAGTATTATTAATAGGGGAATATGATATAGCAAAGATCTAATACGGTTACCAACATTCTAGGCTAATGTTTGTTTCAGATTATGACTCTTTTTAACTTAATGACCCACCGGATATAAAGCAAAATCTTTTAATAAAAAATAAATGTGACTTATATAAAGGGGATGACTATGACAGGCAAACCAAGTCAGTGTAGCAGATTGGTTCAGGGCAATACACAATTTAGGACTTAATTTTTAGCAAATTGATAATGTATGGTTGCAGGCTTTAAACATATTTGGGATTTAACGTGATTATGTAAAATTATAAGTAGGTTGACCAATTTTTAATAGATTGCAGTTCGAATCAAATTTTATGAGGCCAGGTTTGAGGACAATTTTTACCTACTGTCAGTACTGTTATGGGAAAATTTTTTTTTTTAGATCTGTCTGGGTTAGGCGGATAGGAGATGATTGATTACATACATGATGACTTCGGTCAGGGTTGCGGATTTCTTTTGGTATTCACTTGTATGTCTGCATCTTAATTTAAGATCAAAATTGGCTAACATGACTGCACAGTCGGGGCTTATTGTCGAAAGGCCCTCTAAATTGTTTGGATGATCATCAAGAGTGATCACAAGACCGGATCAAAAACTGTCATTTTTTAGATGTTTACAAGCTTATGCCCCCAGGATTCAGCAGCACGTGAGGAGCACACAGTCTCCTCTGGTCACAGCTGACTACAGCTGCTGAAGGGGTCCAAGGTACAGCTCCAGGTCGAAGGCGTGAGGAGTCCAAGTGGTTCAGCCAGTTCCAGATGACAGCTGGGAACACACACGAAGTGCAGCTCCACGGCAACGGCGAACCTGGTCGAGGATCAGCAGGAATCTACCTAAAGAGGGTCAAGAAGGTTTTGACCAAGCTGAATCGGAAGCTGAAGCCACAGGCGGCGGGGCCTAACTCACCCAGAAGTTTGTTTGGGTGTTGGTATTAATCATCTAGTGTGATCTATGTGCCATATGAGGGAGATGGGCAATTGAAATGGCCATCTCAAAGAGGGATATACAGAAGAAGATTACAACTCATCAATCAGCTTCACAGCAGGTTTTGACCACCCCACATCGGTGGGGTAAGCTATTGGAAGAGGGACCAGCTGTGCATTTGTGTATATTGGGGGAAATGCTCAATTAATGAAGTAATTGGCATTTCAGAGAGTGGTTATCTGCATATATGGGAGTAAAACTGGAACACTGATCAGCTCTGTGCAGCTGCCAGGTGCCACCATTGGGGGGTTAACCACGAGAGAGAAGAAAGAAGAACAGAAGATAAAAATATATAAAAGACTGAATAGACTTTTTAATAATTTTTTGCATTTTACAGGTTGTTTAACCATTTTTATTCACAGGTGCAGATTGTTAATACTGCCTAAGAGGGTTTCTTAAAGGTTTCTTAATACCTTCTATTTCACAGGTTTCTTAACACTCTAAGTTTGATCCGTTTCAGAACAGATAGTCAATTGTGTTTTCTCATTATCTTGTGGGTATTAAATTGTATTGTATTTCTCTGGGGCCTCCTCCACGGTATTCACATACATTAAAAGCTAGACTTAGTTAACTTTTCACATGTAAGACATTCTTATACATTTTTGGGTTTTGAATTAGTTTTTGGGAATTGTTAAAATAATATTTTTTGTATAATGCCAAAAGAGGGTGAATTTATAATTAACAGATTGACATTTTTGAGTAATGGGAGTTAAGGTTAAAAAGGTATTTCAACAGGTTGTGTTTTGAATTTTAATCTGGAAGTCTTGTTGTGGTATCATATGAAAGACTTCATGTTTTAAACTGATAAAATTTCTTGGGTTTGAATTTTTTGCATTCTCAAATGTTTTTAGATCTTACGTTTTTAAACACTAACCCTGAAGGAGGGTACAGAGATATCAATCTATTTGAAAATAGATTGAAAGAGGGAGTTGTTGTATCTTATTTTTTGGGGCTAATATCTTTAGTAAGAAGTCAGAGGTAAAAGACACACTGTTTATCAGTATTTGAATTGGGCCTTGGATAATGGGGAGTATGTGTGACCTTTGAGGACCTCTGAGACAAAGAGTTTTATTGCAGGCTGTAAAAAAAGGATGTCTGTAGAGTGGGAACCAAGGCCATAAAGCTGGGAGTTTTGCTTAGGACCATAAAACTCAGAATGAACTTTTGACTTGGATCCAGGAGGACACATATAATTCTTGACATCCAAGCATTGTTAAGACACTGTTTACAACGTTCTGATTGGAGCAGATTAATCCTGGGAGGTTTTGGATGTTTATAAAAGTTATGACACGGAAACCATTCGTCGTCAGAAATCTTTGTCTGGCCCAGAGAAAATAGGGCATGTTTTCTCTGTAAATTGCAATTTGTTAATCTGTTTAAAATAAAAGTGAGAACTGGAAATTGGCTCCATTTCGTCTCTGCTTGAACATGCACTGAATTATTTTTTGATAAATTTTAATTCTACAGGACTGACCGTTGATAAAAGACCTGGGTAATTTTTTCAGCGATTTGGCAAGAGCTACAACAAATTAATAGGTAAATGTTGGTCTGAAAATTCTCCATTTTAATGTTAACTCTGTTTCTTTAAAGGAAAAGAGGGACGTGCGAGACAAGTTGTGAGTGTAGGCGGCTCTACCTGAAGGGAGACGTCCGTTCAATGACAGATGTAGTGGGAAGATAAGGTTTCCTACATCACGCCTGGATGATTGCACAGCGCGTGACTGAACCTCACAAAGTGTACATAGAAAAAGGTCTGCGTTCCTGGAATTGATTACTGATAGAAAAGGTCAGTGTTAATAGATTACTGACAGAAAAGGTCAATGTGAATAAAGGACTAGTATCAGTTATATAGTTTTGGAGTGAATGTGTATGTGGAGAGGAACTAATAGAGAAACACCCTCCAGAGAGAGTATTTTAAACATTTACAGTAAAATAACTCTCATTTAGGGGGAAAAAGTTGAATTGGATCTAAAACTGGTTGTTTTGCGAATTTTAAACTTCCAGTAGATATCCACTCTGACAGGAAAAGCCTGGAAGAGTAGAAGCTTGACATCTGAAGACAACCAGGGGTCTTATCATTTCTGATCCATCAAAGTACCACATACTACCTTAGATTATTTTATTGACATGATGGCTAAACAAACAGAGACAAAAACCTTGCACCCCATAACCGGGGAAACGGTGGTTAACTCTGGAACAACAACTAGGAGTATATAAAGTTAAACTAGTAGCAATGATATCACCCATTAATCAGGAAAAGGGTAAGTTAGCATGAAGTTTGTGGTGTTTTACGGGCGATATGGTTGTGAATGAGTGGATAAATATCTGTCAGTCTTTGTATAAACGGGAAGGAGTGGAGAAAATGTGTGTGTGTTCAAACCTCAACTCTGTGTGAAAGCAGGAGTCTTACGATTGAAAGCTCAAGTATAAACTATTATCTAAAAAATATTTAAATATATAAGTGTGTGTAGTGGTGGATAAGTGAAGTGAACTATACTAGAATATATACAGACGTGGACAAAATTGTTGGTACCCTTCATTAAATAAAAGAAAAACTTATAATGGTCACAGAAATAACTTTAATCTGACAAAAGTAATAATAAATAAAAATTATATAAATGTTGACCAATGAAAGTCAGACATTGCTTTTCATCCATGCTTCAACGGAATTATTTAAAAAATAAATGCATGAAACAGGCCTGGACAAAAATGATGGTACCCCTAGAAAAGAATGAAAATAATGTGACCAAAGGGACATGTTAATCCAAGGTATGTCCACTAATCAGCATCCTAGGTGTCTACAATCCTGTAATCACTCAGTGGGCCTATATATAGGACTCCAGGTAGTCACTGTGTTGTTTGGTGACGTGGTGTGTACCACACTCAATATAAACCAGAGGAAGCAAAGGAAAGAGTTGTCTCAGGAGATGAGAAAGAAAATCATAGACAAGCATGTTAACTGTAAAGGCTATAAGACCATCTCCAAGCAGCTAGATGTTTCTGTGACTACAGCTGCACATGTCATTCAGTAATGTACGATCCATGGGACTGTAGCCAACCTCCCTGGACGTGGCTGCAGGAGGAAAATTGATGACAGATCAAAGAGACGGATAATCCAAATGGTAACAAAAGAGCCTAGAAAGACTTCAAAATAGATCCAAGCTGAACTTTATGCTCAAGGAACATCAGTGTCAGATCGGAACATCCTTCGCTGTTTGAGCCAAAGAGGGCTACATGGGAGACGAACAAGGAGAGGACAAATCATTAAAAAAAACAGACTGGAGTATGCCAAACTACATGCTGACGAGCCACAAAGCTTCTGGGAGAATGTCCTGTGGACAGATGAGACAAAAATGTAACTTTTTGCCAAGGCACATCAGCTCTATGTTCACAGACGGAAAAATGAAGCATATCTAGAAAAGAACACGGTCCCTACTGTGAAACATGGGGGAGGCTCGGTTATGTTCTGGGGCTGATTTGCTGCATCTGACACAGGGTGTCTTGAATCTGTGCAGGGTACAATGAAATCTCAAGACTATCAGGGGATTCTAGAGAGAAATGTGCTGGCCAGTGTCAGAAAGCATGGTCTCAGTCGCAGGTCACGGGTCTTACAACAGGAAAATGACCCAAAACACACAGCTAAAAACACCCAAGAAGGGCTAAGAGGAAAACACTGGCCTTCTATGAGCCCTGATCTCAATCCTATTGAGCATCTTTGGAAGGAGCTGAAACGTGCTGTCTGGAAAAGGCGCCCTTCAAACCGGAAACAACTAGAACAGTTTGCTCATGAGGAGTGGGCCAAAATACCTGCTGAGAGGTGCAGAAGTCTCATTGACAGTTACAGGAATCATTTGATTGCAGTGATTGCCTCAAAAGGTTGTGCAACCAAATATTAAGTTGTGGGTACCATCATTTTTGTCCAGGCCTGTTTCATGCATTTATTTTTTAAATAATTCCGTTGAAGCATGGATGAAAAGCAATGTCTGACTTTCATTGGTCAACATTTATATAATTTTTATTTATTATTACTTTTGTCAGATTAAAGTTATTTCTGTGACCATTATGAGTTTTTCTTTGATTTAATGAAGGGTACCAACAATTTTGTCCACGTCTGTATTAACACAGAAAGGATTATAGTTGTCGTGGCTACGAGAGGAGCGGTGTGTGGGAAGTTCATTGCTGTTGGAGGATTCTCTGCTGTTGGCTTGCAGCTGGTGGTGGTGTTTTTTTTGCCAACAAACGGTGTTCATTTCAAAGCAGTCACTAAAAGAGTCGGTTTTTGGAGCTGTTGCCTGTTCAAGCGGCACAGCCTTGTTCAAGAGAAACTGCAGATGTGCTCTGCGGAGCGACACATTTACATTTTGAGATGAAAACCAAGGTTGAAACAAACAAGCGTTAAATATATGCTTTAACTATAAACAAAAGGGTTTTTCTGGCTACAGATTATCGGTTATTTAAGATTTGTGCTGTCTGTCAGGGTCTACAGAGCGTTTTTCGGAGTGCCAGCACCGAAAAACTAGACTCTGTTGGATTCGGAGTTTTATGACAGATTTATGTTAAAATATTTGTAACTATGTTCAGAAAAAATTACTGAAAAAAAGAGATTAAGAAATAATATTTAAATAAATACTCTATAACATTTACACCAGTTTCTATAAAAAGGGAGTGTTATTGTTCATCTAAGTTTTTGTATTCTTGGTGTTTTTTTACTATATAGATTTATTGCCATTTTTAATGTTTTAAGTAAAAATAAGAAGGACTCTTCAATGGATAATAAAGCAAATTTAGTGAAATTAGAACTGGGGCAGATGAAGGACGCTCCTCAGGATGAGGGGACATCTGATCCCGCTGGAAAGAGACAAAAGATTCTCACCAATGACCCGATCTGTGAGTTTATTACAAATAGGGTAGAAACATTCCGAAACTCAAGAAAATACTTTCTTTTTAATCACCACAACACAGAACTAGATGTAGCTGTATCTGAAACAAATAAATTCGATCATGATAGAAAAACCGTAACCCTTCTGTCAGGTGCTGCTAATACATCTGCGCATGCAGTCAGAGAACAGCCGAAATCTGTCTCTGAGGACATTTCTGAAGAAGACAGTAAACCCGAATGGGAAGTGATACCAATTAACGTGCTTGTTATCCAACGTCCACCAATATATATGTATATATATATATATATTATATAATATATATATATATATATATATATATATATATATATATATATATATATATATATATATATATATAGTGGGTTTCTAAAATAGGATCAGGGAGGATAATTAAGAATAAAATAGAAAGGTATTGCATTGATAAAATATAGAATGATCATGACTTAGATGTGTTTTCAGAAAAAGCATTTGTGGAAGGAGGCTAATGAATATGAAATGAACATTTTTAAATAAAAATGCCACCAGACTAAGAAATTAGGAGTCGGCTTAGCTCCGCTGTCCCACCCCATCAAAGTATGATTATTTTTCAGATAACATTAGCCAGTGTTCTTGGGAAGGTGGGAGTGAGAGGGGTGATGGGAGGAGTGCGTGGGCAAAGGAAGTAGTGTACCGAGTGCACTACACACTGGGTGAGCCAAAATACACACCCAGAGCCTAACCAGCATGGAAGGGGTGACACAACTCTGTGTCAACCACCCACCTTCTTGCTCTGCTCTGGCTCCTCCCAATGACAGAAGGGAGATACTGATGGAGACAGACTTTCCCCATGGGCGGAAAAAGGGTTGGTTGTCTACACATAATGACTGAATGGACAATATTTCCCCTTTTCGTGGTGAATACTAAGGGGCCCCCTTAAAAGAACACCTCCTCATGCTGAACTTTCAAGGGGAATAGTGTATGAACTCACTAAGGGGTGACTGTGGCTCAGTGGTAGAGTAGAGTTGGCCTGCAATCAGAGGGTCGTAGGTTTGATTCCAGCTTTCTCCAGTCACATGTCGATGTGCCCCTGGGCAATCCTACCTAGCCATGTTGGTTGTCAGTGTATTAATTTGAATGTGAGTGTGAATGGGTGAATGTGGCTTCATGTAAAGTGCTTTGAGTGGTCAACATGACTAGAAAAGCGCTATATAAGTTCAGTCCATTTACTTGTGTTGTGAACAACATGGACAATTTCTGCTGAGAGATGATGGTTCAAAAGCTCCTGATACAATCTGGGGACCGCTTCTGCTCTTCTGATCGCATGGTGGCCCTGGTTGCTTGAATTCTGACCCCTTTGTGCCCCCCCAGATCCTCTTCACGTAACACCTCCCCCTCTACCAGAAACAATTTGAAAGTTGGGTGGATGGAAGAACTTGGCCTATAACAATCAGGTCCCTGTTTGGTGTGTTGGGAAAGCGTTGTTTTGGTTTCAAATTCAATGGGCGAGGGAGCCGTTTCCTTCCTTCACATTTCCTTATTAATACACAACTGTAACAGACGGGACAGGTATTTAAATAATATCCTTATTTTACTCTTCATCCACAGGGATGTACTAAATTTAGGCTAAGCTAAATTGTGATGGAACATTTAAATCAAATCAAAATCAAGTAAAAACTTTATTTATATAGCACTTTTCAAATAGAGCAATTCAAAGTGCTTAACAGATTAAGATGACAAAAGCTAGAATGGATAATAAAATGATTAATAAAATTTTAGAAGGGATGTGCTTTTCAACTAAGAAAGAACTACTGTTTGTTGTTTGTTTGGTTGCTGGTGGTTGCTGAGACTTTGTTGGTAAGACGTATCGCGTCATTTCCTGTTTGGTGACTCACTCGGTTGAAGCAAGTCGGTGTTTCTCTCTCTCTTGAACTGATCTAATTTTCTCTGTCCAGAAGTTTTTCTGAGTTACTTTAACACACAAACACATTAAAACATTTATTTTCTGTTGGTGTTCTTTACGTTTTGGGACTCGTTAAGCATTACACTGGTTTTCTCGGCTTGGTAAGGTACCGCTAGGTTAGCTTAGCTTCACGGCTAGCATGGCTTTGGCAGCTCTGTCTCCTGTTCCTCCGTCTCTCTCTGAACCTCCTCCTCTTTCCTGCTCTCTCTGTCAGATGTTTAGCTACTCCTCCGCCTCATTTAGTGAATATGGTAGGTGTAATAAGTGCAGCAGTTTTGTAGCTTTGGAGGCGAGGGTTTCTGAGCTAGAGACCCGGCTCCGGGCGGTAGAACAGTCAGGCCCAGCAGTAGCTAGCGCGGAGTCAGTTAGGACAGGACCCCTTAACCGTCCTCCAACAGCTCCCGTGCAGCCGGGATCTGAGGCGAGCTGGGTGACGATTTGTAGGAAGCCTAGCGCCAGACCCCAGCCCCTTTCTCTGAACAATAGGTTCGCCCCGCTCAGCGACGCACCCGCCGAGCAGGAGAGGCCGATTCTTGTAATTGGCAATCCCATAGTTAGGAACGTGGCTCCGAAGACTCAAAAGACCACTGTCAAATGCCTTCCAGCGGCCAGAGCTGCGGACATTAGGTCCCATCTGAAGCTTTTGGCCAAGGACAAACAATGGTATAGCAGGATCGTTTTCCATGCTGGTGGCAATGACACCCGGTTACGGCAATCGGAGGTCACTAATATTAGCGTAGCTTCGGTGTGCAGGGCTAACAAAAAGATGTCTGACTCTGTAATTTTTTCTGGTCCCCTGCCTGATCGTACTAGCGATGACATGTACAGCCGTATGCTGTTGTTTCACCTTTGGTTGTCAAAGTGGTGTCCAGAAAACGATGTGGGCTACATTGATAACTGGGGGGCCTTCTGGGGAAAATCTGGACTGTTACGTAGAGATGGCATCCATCCCACCATGGAGGGAGCTTTCCAGGAACATTGATAGGGTTATCTCTAGTTTACTCAAAATTTGCAGGGACCAACCCATTCTTGTCACCACACTTTACATCTTGTGCTGACTTATGGCATTGACTTTGAAGAAAAAACAGTCTTTCCACATAACCCTATCCTGTCTGATCCTTTTTTTATCACTTTTAAACTTACTCTAACGGATCATATCAAACCTGAAAGAAAACTTAATTATACCAGAACGTTATCATACAATGCTGTAGCAAATTTTAAAGAAGCTCTTCCAACTTTTATTTCCTCAGTACATAAAAGTACAATAGAAAACATTGATTTAACTGGTGACCCCTCACAACTTGACGTTCTAGTTCATAACGTTAATTCCTCCCTGCGTCTGGCAATAGACAAAGTTGCCCCCTTAAAAAGTAAGGTAGCTAGCCATAGGAGATTAGCTCCCTGGTTTAATTCAGAGCTACGTACCCTGAAGAAGAACGTTAGAAAACTAGATAGAAAATGGCGCTCCACGCATTTACAGAATTTCTATTTAGTGTGGAAAAATAGTCTATTGCTATAGAAAAAGAGCCTTCGAACGGCTAGAACAGCATATTTTTCATATTTAATCGAGGAGAATAAAAATAATCCTAGGTTTCTTTTTAATACAGTTGCCAAACTCACACAGGATCATAGTTCTATTGAGCCAACCATTCCCCAAGCTCTTAGTAGTGACGTATGCAATTTTTTATAAATAAAATAGACTCTATAAAAAATAAGATAATCGGGTACCTTCCCAATATGCTTGCTTCCTCCTTAGTTAATGAGGCAGCATCAAAAATGGTTGAACCTAATATATGCTTAAACTGCTTTAATGCAGCCGAACCTTCTGATGTACTAAAATTATTAGCTTCATCTAAACCTTCAACTTGCGTTTTAGACCCAATCCCAACTAAACTCTTAAAAGAAGTTTTCCCTCTGATCGATGCTCCAATTTTAGATATAATGAATTTATCCTTAGTTAATGGATATGTACCACAGGAGTTTAAGATTGCTGTAATTAAATCTCTACTTAAGAAACCATCTCTTGATCAAAACGACTTAATTAACTATAGACCGATATCTAATGTTCCCTTCTTATCTAGAATTCTTGAGAAAATAGTGGCACACCAGATATGTGAGCATTTAAACAATAATGAGCTGTTTGAGAAGTTTCAGTCAGGCTTTAGAGCTCATCACAGCACTGAAACAGCTCTGGTGAAGGTTACTAATGATATTCTCATAGCCTCAGACAATGGACTGGTGACCATTCTGGTCCTGTTAGATCTCAGTGCTGCCTTTGACACTGTTGATCACAATATTCTCATAGAAAGGCTTCAAAGTGTCGTTTTGATAGGAACAGCACTAGGCTGGTTTAAATCTTATTTGTCCAAGAGATTTCAGTTTGTTCAGGTAAATGATAAATCTTCCTCAACCTCAATAGTTACTTGCGGAGTACCACAGGGTTCAGTGCATGGGCCGATTCTTTTTACTATATATATGCTTCCTATTTGTAAAATAATTAGGCAGAATGGGATAAATTTCCATACTTACCCAGATGATACACAGCTATATCTATCCATAAATCCTGATGAATCCAATCAGTTAGGTAGGCTACAGGCATATCTGGAAGACATAAAAACTTGGATGACTCTAAACTTCTTGCTTCTGAATTCTGATAAAACAGAAGTTGTCGTCTTTGGACCAGAAGCTCTGAAAAATAAACTACTTAGTCAACCCCTTCACCTGGACGGCATTACATTAGCCTCCAGTAATAAAGCAAAAAACCTCTGTGTTATTTCTGACCAAGATATGTCATTTAGATCTCACATTAAAGAAGTCTCTAGGATTTCCTTTTTTCACCTTAGGAATATTGCAAAAATTAGACCCATCCTGTCCAGGAGTGATGCTGAAAAACTAGTCCATGCCTTTGTTACTTCAAGGCTGGATTACTGTAACTCTTTATTATCAGGTAGTCCACCAAATACAATTAAAAGTCTTCAGTTAGTTCAAAATGCTGCTGCTAGGATTCTGATGACTATTAAAAGAAGAGATCACATTTCCCCTGTTTTAGCTTCTCTTCACTGGCTCCCAGTAAAATCTAGAATAGAAGTCAACATCCTCCTTCTGACATATAAAGCTCTTAATACACTAGCTCCATCATACATAAGATACCTGATTGTTCCATATGTTCCTAACCGAGCACTTCGCTCTCAGACTGCAGGTTTACTGGTAGTTCCTAGGATTTCTAAAAGTAGAATGGGTGGCAGATCTTTTAGCTATCAGGCTCCCCTCCTATGGAACTAGCTCCCAGGGTTGGTTCGTGAAGCAGACAATTTGTCTATCTTTAAAACTAGGCTTAAAACTTTCCTCTTTGACAAAGCTTACAGTTAGAGACAGGTTAACAGGTAGTTAGAGACAGGTTAGACAGGTAGCTAGGAAGAGACAGGTTAATGTTAGTAGTCAGGTAGAGTGTCAAAAGCTAGGAAGAGATAGGAAGAGGTAGAGTTGCTAGGTAGAGATGGATTAATGTAAGCCAGGCAGTGCGTGTTAGAAACTAGGTCTCCTAGTAGCTAGGAGACAGGTTAATGTTAGTAGCTCTGCTGCTTTAGGCTAGGCTGTTGAAGGACATTATTAGAGACAGTTCCTACTATCTCTCCTATTTCTTCCCAACTGCATGATGTGCTGTCAGTTCAAGCGCTAACCTGTTTTTTCTCTTAGTCTCTTCTTATAGTAGTGGCTCCTGACCCGCCCTGCTTGACGACCCTGACTAAGATGGCATTGCAGTGACCGAAAATTCTCCACGTCCTGCAACAAACTTCTGTATCAGTTCTGTTGCTCTTTCTGTGTCTCTGTTCTGTATCTCTGTTCTGTATTTTCCAAACCACAGACGGTCTTGGCAGATGACCGCTTGTGCTGAGCCTGGTTCTGCCGGAGGTTTCTTCCTGTTAAAAGGGAGTTTTTCCTGTCCACTATGACTTCATGCTTGCTCAGTTTGAGGGATTGCTAAGAATTACACGACGCAATCTTCTGTGGTTCTCTAATTTCTACATTAAACACTGTATTGTAATAACCCTTCTTGTAAAGTGCCTTGAGATGACATCTGTTGTGAAACGGCGCTATATAAATAAACTGAATTGAATTGAATTAAAACTTAACTTTAATTAAAATAATTAAATAAAACGATCAATGTAGGTAAATAAGCTGAATAAATAGTATTCAGGTAAAAGTTAGACAAAAAAGTTAAAGTTTTGAGGCTGTTCTTAAAAAACATTTATACCTGTCCAGCATAATTGAATAAAAAAAAACAGGAAAATATAGATGATTCCCCATGCAGCGCGATTCTCTGATCTGATGCAAATTGAGCCGATTAAATTTGAACTGAAACATCTTGACCCCATCTAGCACGTTCAGGATTACATGAACCTGAGGCTGAAGCATTAACAGCTGATAAAATTGAAGGCTTAAATCAAATGGGCGTTTAGAACCCTCAAATTCTAGTTATAACACTACTATTCTATCTAGAGAAACAAGGTATGGGGAAAATAAGGAATAATACATTTTAAAGTGATAAATGGGGCTCTTAAACCTGCATTAAGCGCCGTACCCAACCCTTACAAAGCATTGGCTAGTTTGTCTCCTAATTCAAACTGACTTACAGATATTGACGTAGCAGATGTTTTTTTAACTTACTTTACATCCTCTCAATTAGGGATGGGTTTTTGTTTACTTATCAGGAAAAACAACTGTGATGCACCAAAATAACACAAAGGTTTGCTCTTTCCCTAGGGATCTTACAATAAGATATTTAAACAATTCCTTAGCACATTACAGTTAGAATATATTGAAATGGAGTGGAAATCCAATAAAAGTTCAATGTATCAGGAAGTGACCTTTACCTTACAATAACAGTAAAATAACAGTTTCATTGTTGCATTTTAAAGTGTGTATTAGCATTACTATAATATATTAAAATTACATAAGTGGTTATTTTGGTATATACTGCTGTTACAGTAGTAGCAGTTTAAGAGTTCCCATTCAAAGTAAACGCCGGATGAATGGCGTGCCCTTTCCAGCCCATTAACGGCAGAATTCCCTCCAAATCCCAGTGGCCGGAGTGGCCCCCCTCTTTCTCCTGGGAGTGTCAAAGTTTTACTGCAACTCCACCCATTAATTGAAATACAGAGTATGACTAGGAGATGGCACTTCTCTCACAGAATTCTCATCGACATGATGTTATTATCAGTATGCACGTCCACTGAAGAAAAAGCAGAGCTGGTTGCGCAAACCATTTTGGATATAACATAAACTGCTCACTTTTTTGTAATTAACCTGCTTCTTCTATTGTCAAAGTTTATCATAGGCTACATTAACATAAGTTCTCCTAACACAGGCCAAACTTCACCAAAAGAGTTCTGTAAAACATTATAACAAGTAGCCTTAAACATCATATCTGTAAACAATTTGATTTATTTCTATGAACCTAAAGTATATCGTTTTTTTAACCTAATGTACTTTCCTTTAATTTTGTGATAAACTCGTGGTTCTTTATGTTATTGTTGTTGGATGAAAATGACAGAGTTCCACAACGCAAAACAACGTAATAGCCTATTTATAATATTTATGCAATCACATGACTATTCGGCTCACCACGGAATGTTTGCAACACCAGAATAGACATGGTTACATACTGCGATGGGGAGCAAAGCTTGGTGGGGGGATGCTTGAAGATGGTAATGAGTTACACAACGCAAAAACAACGTAATACCGTATTTATAATATTTATCAATTTATATATTTTATAATAAATTCTTAATTAAGTTGTTCTGTATATTATATATTAATTATACATTACTCAAGCAATCTGTTTTAAATGTATGAGTTTGTATTATTCTGACTAATTGAGAAAAATTTAATGAATTTTTGGTTGTTTGTTTTTTCAGATTCATAGTGAAAATGGTGCTGTTTTGGGAATCTGTAAGGGATTAAAAATAACATTGGTAACCTATTCATTTTGAGCATATACTAATGCAGCCATTCTCAACCTTGGGGTCGCGAGATAATTCCTGGGGTCGCCAAATCATTTTGGAAAAATATAAATGAATGTAGCTTCCGACTGAACGTTAGAAGGACGACAAGCGGTTGGTCTCAAACAGGCATTTTATTACTCAAAGCCAGTTACTGTCTGGCGTAACTACACCAAAGCAACAACAACTAACCTGTCCACTCCTCTCATATCTGCCCTCATCATTCACACAGCTGAGCAAAGAAATGTTTTTTTTTCTCTCCCCGATCTGCTGTCAGCAGGAGCTGTAAAAAGCTCAGTGCATAAAAGTACAATAGAAAACAACGCATTCACAGATAGTCTGAAATCGCAGAACGTAAACTTAAACATTATTTTACTTAAAAATTCTAAAATAAAGCGTTGTTACATTCATATTAAATTAAATAATTTCAAACAGAGAGTTGTTTTCTGCTTCATTGTTTGTCCAAAATGCATCTTATCATCACGGCATTTGTATGCGACTCTGATCTGGTCAGTGAAGCACTCGGCGAATTTGTGGTGGTAGTGGTGTGTGCGTGCGTGTTTCTGTGTATGCAGGATGGCGGGCTGGGGACAAAGAAAATTAAAAACAAATTAAAAACAGGTGCGTTATTGTTTTGGCCACATCTGCAGCTAGCTAATTTTGTTAGCTGGAAAAATGGAGCGATGGCTTAAAAGAAAAAGTGTTCCAGACAGTCAGCAGCAGCAGGGGTCCCAATATCAGCCACCATAACCACCACCATAGAAAAAGTAGGACGCTGGCCGGGCCAACACCAGCGGTTGATAAAGGTTCAAGGCTCCGTAAATATCAGCCCGACTTTTTAAAATTTCGCTTTTCCTGCACAACAAAAAACAATGTTGACCACCCACAATGTGTAATTGTGGCTCTGAGGTGCTGGCACATGAGAGATTGAAGCCAGTACAAATAAAGAGACCTTTAGAGACAAAACACAGCAGCTTATTTAATAAGCCAATTCATTTTTTCCAGCGCAGGGAGCAAGAACTAAAAATGCAAAAAACAGTGGTGAGCAAATACTGTCCCTGCGAAGGCCCTGGCAGCGTGGTGGCATATCTAGTGTCCCAATCAAAAAAGGCTCACACGATCGCGGAAAGTCTCATCCATCCCGCAGCTGTAGCAATGACAGGAGCAATGCATGGGGAAAAAATATCTAACAGTCTTTTAACCATTCCCCTATCAAATGATACAGTGGGGCGCCGGATTCAGGACATAGCCAATGGCATTAAAGATCAGCTCATTGACAGAGTGAGAAGGAGTAGAAGATTTTCCCTGCAACTTAATGAGTGCACAGATGTGCCAAGAGATGCACAGCTGCTGGCCTTTGTGAGGTACAGCTACGAAGGGAAGATGCACGAGGATACTGTATGTTGTTTTGCTCATCAATGGAGGGAACATGCAATGGACAGAACATTTTCAACAAGCTCAACAGTAACATGCAAAAAGAGGAGCTAAGATGGGAGAGCTGTGTATCTGCGTGCACAGATGGAGCTGGAGCTATGTGGGGGGTGATGGGTAAAATATTTTTGGTGTCCTCAAGTCACCTGTGTATAATGTTATAATGTTCTGCGATGTTATGAAAGCATCATAATGTTACACTCTGCAATGTTATGAGAGCATCACAATATTATCCTCTGCTTGCTGTATAGTGATAAACATTCACACGGGAAAGGAATTTGGGTATCTCTGGCTGGTAAGCTCCCATGAAACCACTGCTGTATCTGCTTTCGAGGAGTTTTCGAAACCGAGCAGACTGATAATGGGGGGGGGGGGGTTAGGGGGAGACTTGGCCCGTCTCATCCTTCATGCTTCTCTTTGCCTATAATTAGAGTGAGAGCTGACCAGCTGAAGAGGGTCTGCCGTGGGATTTGTGCACGATCGCCCAGCCGCGTTAAGTTAACAGGTCTGACCGAGAGGAGATGACTGGCTCTCCACTCTCAAGTGTCAAAGGTGAAATGCTGTGATGAAAACTTAATGCCTGTTTGAGTTGCATTGCTTTACTGCTGTATTTGTGTGGGGAATAGAGAGGGACACCTTATTCTCGCATAAATCAGTGTCTTTGTTTGATGAAGTATTGCTTTGCTTTCGCTGAACTGCATCTGTGTGGCGGAATAAAGATGACACATATGTTCTAGCACAATAAGCAGTCTCTGGTGTCCTTTCTTTCTTCCTTTTATATTGTGTGTGCCGATCCACTAAGATCCTGGGTAAAATTTTCACAAAACATTTTGCCGTTGTCGGCAGGATGTTGTGGACTACACACACAATGTTTAAAAGGAAAGAGATACCTGTTGAGGAGTCAGGGATGACTCCTGGATGGGGCAGCAATGCTGTAACCCATTTGGCAACCGCGCCGGAGCTCCGCATAGGAGGCGGGTGTCCGGAGTTATGGAAGGTGGTTGTTAGAGACGCTCATCCGGGATCAGTGGCTGCTGCGCTGCGCAAAATATCAGTTGTTACAGCAAAGAAACCGCTGGATGCTGTACAACGGGGGTGTTGGGTGCTGGCTGAAGCTTGGAGGAGAAGCAAGCAGTCAAACCAGCTTGAGAAGCGGTGTATAGGAAAAGAGGCTGAGGTTACACAGTTAAAAAGAGATGTTGCTGTGTTAAAGGCTCTGGAACAGGTGTTGGCTGATAAGATGAAGTGATTGGCTGATGTGGCCACTAAAGTTGTTGTTCGTGTCTCTCAAGTTAACAAAAAACAGCGTAAGGATAAGCCTGTAACGAAGAAACGAGTCTGTACGTTTGTGGTGCGGATCGCTGACAACTGTGGTTATATCTGGGATTTTGATAATCCTGGTGGAGGAGGTGGAAGGCGAGTGCTTATCCTAAGTTAGAATATATGTGTTGGAACAAAGTGTGTGTGTCTGTTGAGATCTATGTTTGTTCTGTGTTAAAACGGGACTATTGCAACTGAAAACTCAAGTATAAACTATTGCCTAGGAAAATATATAATTACATAAGTGGGTTGTGGTGGATAAGTGATACTACTATATATATATATATATATATATATATATATATATATATAAACACAGAAAGGATTAAGAGAAGCTGCAGACATGGTTTGAGGAGCGGTATGATGCATTTTGAGCTGACAAGCTTTAGATATATGATGTCATGATAAATATAAGGAGGTTTGTGCCGTCTGTCCGGGTCTGCGGAGTCATTTTTCGGAGTGCCGGCACCGATAAATCGCTCCTGACAGACTACGAGTTTGTGGCAGATTTGTCTAAACCTTTGCGGTAAAATAATTTAATGACAGTCTAAAAGTTAGTGCTTATAATGTTCTGTCTTTATTATTTTTTGGCTGGGACAGTTAAAATAGAATAAACATTGTCCCGAATGCGGAACTGATGTTGGGCATGCGTTTCAGTCAGTGCTGAATTTGTGTCGGATATGTCTATTTTTGTGCCAAATTAAAGTCTGGAAAAAGTGGTGTGAATCACGCTGACAAGTACTGAAATTTAGGTGTGGAGTTCTCCGTTTACCGAATGGTATACAGCTATTTTCTTGAGTATTTTCGCCGCAGAGTTTAAGTGTTTTAAGCGACGTTGGCCGAAAGGGCTAATGTTAGCACCAGGCTGGCGGCTACAGTGCTTTGCTGAAAGCTAGCAGTGAGCAGAGCTGTTCTTCGCCCATAAAGGGCTAGTTTGGCACGAATCTAGTCGCTGTTGTGCACAGTTATGATGACACAAGGTTGTTCTAAGACTAGCTAATCACGGACCAGGTCTAACTAGAAGCAACATTTGTGAATAAAGGCGTTAATAATCGCTCCTCTGTCCGCCTCTGGGTGGCCAAGTTGTAGCTGAAATAAATTCCTCTGCCTAAGGGATACAGAGTTGAGAAGTATTGCCTCGAAGAGAAAGTAGAGCCTGTGAAACTCCTCTAGAATGGCTAAGTTGATTTCCCCCTAGCTATTGAAACGCAGGGATGAATTCCAGTGCAGTCAAACTGATTAGATGCTGTGGGTAAAACCGGCAGAGAGACCTTTGAATAAGTATAAGCCTTTTGAGGCTTGCGGACTGATTTTGGCTCCCATAATGGTTGAAGCGCTGTGTGGATAAATACGTGTTCTGTTGATTCCTCCTCTGAGGAAAAGCTGTGGTTAACAATATAGACTTTTGTGTCTCTGTGAAACAGAGATTTGTTCTTGTTGCTGATGGCATGTGGCAGTGTTGGTGTTTCTTTAATAGACCTTACAGGAGCATTTATTGGAAAAAAGGACGTTGAGAAACTTTGTCGGTCTCTGGTGATCCCAGAGCATTTTAAAAGAATATAGAACGATATGCATTGTGATAGGGGGGAACAGTAAGTGTCTAAAGATAGTCATCCGTGGATGAGGTGCTGAGGTCATGATATCATCATGAGGCCTGTAATGCCCATTTTAAGCTGGGTTTTAAGGATTGGTACAGCAGAGGAAGCCAGTGTAATTAAATGGAAGTGGTACATCTCTGAAAGTGTGAAAGCAGGGGTAAAAGGTGTGTCAGTACTGTGTGAACAGGTAGCTGATGTCCCTGAGAAGGAGGAAGTTGTTTCTGAAACTTTACAGATGGCTCAGCTAAGTGGAAAGCTGGACAGAGGAAGTGCAAGGTCAGATTCACAGGGGGAAAGCACCAGGTCAGATCTGGTAGATGGATTTTGTTGGACCATTGCCATGGTCACAGGGGTGCAGGTACATCTGTACAGCTGTTGACACCCATGCAGGTGTGTTAGTCACATTTCCCTGCAAATATGCAGCATGCAACTCTGAAATGTTTGAAAAGAATTATTTTTTTGTAATTAGCTTATATGCCTGAACATTAAATAATTCTTATTGAAATACTTGAAGTATGAATATATTTTTATATTTCTGTCATTGAATGTTGTTGTGGGGTTATTTGGAACACACATGGGCTAGGTGCTAATGAAGCCCATGCCAGAATTTTGACTTTATTTAGAAAATGTCTTGTATTAAGAGATATCAAATTCAAGAGGGGAAAACAAACATTTTTAAATGAGAAATTGATCTTTAAAGCAGGACTGGCTTTGAAGGGGTTAAATCTCTACAGTGGTGTCATTAATAATGATTATCAGGGCACCATTAAAGTGCTGTGTGAAAACATGGGTGCTGTGCCACTAGTGTTAAAGGGTGGGGACAAAACTGCACAGTTAGTCATCTCCCCTTGTAGTGATGGAATTATGGTGGAAATTGAAAACCCAAGGCGGTGTAAGGTCAACCACTAGCTGGACTGGACCGAATTGGAGCCAAAGTCTGGGTCAAACACCACCCAGGGCTGGGGAAATTATAGCCCAGGGTGATGAATGCATTGTCACAGTCATGTACCCAGGAGATGGGTGCATGTACCGGTAACCAAATGTTACCTTAAGGAACACTAACATAGGTATACACAGGCTTAAGCTCTCTGGTCCAGCAGCAGGTAGAGAGCTCCAAGTCTCCTCTGATCCCAGAGGTGCGGCAGCTGACAGCTCAGGTCAAGTCCCAAGGAGCCCAAGTGGTTCAGCCAGTTCCAGATGACAGTTGGGAACACACACGCAGTGCAGCTCCACGGCAGCGACGGAGGCTGGCCGCACTACCCAGCACACTCAGCAGGACCCGCAGGAATAGACCGTATAAAGAGGGTGAGGAAGGTTTTGACTAAGCGGAAGCTGAAGCACTGGAGGCGGGGCCTGACTCACCCAGAAGAAATTGGTGGTATGGGGGAAATGGTTAATTAATTAACTTATTACCATTTCAGCTCTGTTAAAGCTGGAAAGCAAAAATCAGGAGCAGTCCACACTGATAAGTTCTGTTACATCGCTCCCGCAGAGGGGCTTCAACGGGAAGCAAAGAAAGAAGAACAGAAGCATTTTACAGGTTTTAAAAGCTAGCGTCTACAGGACAATATTCCCATGATGTGTTGGCACATATTGCTTTCTGGATGCCAACCACCATATCTGGACAGGTGCAAAATGTTGCATCATGGGAACATTAGAAGTATGGAATGTTAAAATGGTCAATGCAATTGATGAAATGTTCTATAATGTATGACGATGGATGATTTGGACTGCATGTATATAAACAATCTTTACATGCTAATATACAAAAGAATAACATACAGAGTATATTGACACTTCTAATTTTCAGGAATGGAGGACGCAATGGAACATCACTAATACGGTGTGTTTACAATTACATGCAAAAAAAAACAGTGTGTAATGATACTGTATGTTATGGAATGTGAACACAGTATATAGTGAATCAAAATCTTCCATGTTCTGCCAGTCATTGCTCACACTGTTTATTGGATCCTGAAAACGAGAGGAGGGTGGTTAGATCCACATAAATAATCAAACTTATGATTTTACTGGGTGTGACAAAACAGATGGGGGAAGTTTGTGCATGCTGAGACGAGGATATACTAATCCATGCCTGAAAGAGTCTAAATGCATTGTGTAGTGGGAGTATGATGTGCAACAACTAACTCTCATTCACAGTTGTAGACCGTGCCATTTTCTGGGTGCCTGAAGAATCTTAACATTTTACACTGGGGGAACCGTATGTTTAGGTTAGTGGTTTCCACCCTGGTAACCCGGGGGAAGGTGCTGAGTGCGGCAAAACTGGTAGAATCCTCAGCTGACATCAATTGGTAGGATAAAAGTCATGACACCATCCATTCTGCTATTAATCTGTATATTGATCTGTATTACGCTTATGCACTTGCTTTTAATGCTACTCTGCATGCCGTAGGTTGATGATGATGTCTAACACGGTGGCTTTAGGCCAAGGGTGGAATGATGGATAAAATATTTTTTGGTGTCCTCGAGTCATCTGTGTATGTGCTGGTACATTTATACAGAATCTACCAACCCGCTTGATCACTGCAATATGGGTGTTTAATGGGGATAATCTGATATGGGTCAATGCACCTGGTTTGGATTCAGATCAATTTTGGTATGATGACTAACACGGTGACTCGAGGCCAAAGGTGGAATGATGGGTAAAATCTTTTTGGTGTCCTCAAGTCACCTGTGTATAATGTTATAATGTTCTGCAAATTATGAAAGCATCATAATGTTACACTCTGCAATGTTATGAGAGCACCACAATATTATCCTCTGCTTGCTGTATAGTGATAAACATTCACACGGGAAAGGAATTTGGGTATCTCTGGCTGGAAAGCTCCCATGAAACCACTGCTCTATCTGGTTTCGAGGAGTTTTCGAAACCGAGCAGACTGATAAGCGGGTGGGGGGGCCTGAGGGGGAGACTTGGCCCGTCTCATCCTGCACGATCGCCCGGCCGCGTTAACAGGTCTGACCAAGAGGAGATGACTGGCTCTCCACTCTCAAGTGTCAAAGGTGAGATGTTGTGATGAAAACTTAATGCCTGTTTGAGTTGCATTGCTTTACTGCTGTATTTGTGTGGGGAATAGAGAGGAATACATTATTCTAGCACAATAAGCAGTCTCTGGTGTCCTTTCTTTCTTCCTTTTATATTGTGTGTGCCAATCCACTAAGATCCTGGGTAAAAGTTTCACAAAACAGGGGGCAAGAAAAGGTTTGCGGGCCTGCGTGTTTGAGGTAGCCCTCCATGTGAAATTTCTGCACTGTATGATCCACAGGGAAGCACTTGCTGGCAGGTCTCTCGAGCCAAAGCTTCAGTTCAGATGGTTAATTTTATTAAATCCCGGCCACTGCAAAGCAGACTCTTTTCCACACTCTGTCATGAAATGGGATCAGACCACGAAGCACTTCTTTTTCACACAGAGGTCAGATGGCTTTCTCATGGCAAAGGCTCTTTGAACTGCGTGAGGAGGTCCGCATATTTTTAACAGATTGTAGTTCTCCCCTTGCTGACTATCTGACTGACCCAAAGGGGGTCGCGAGCCTCGTGTGACAGTGTGAAGGTCCTGTCACTGTGGCTCCGATTGATCATGTGCTCTGTCTGCTTGGCCACGGGGATGTCCTTTGGGCTGACTGGTTAGCGCGCATGACTCCTGGGAGTCGTGGGAACAAATCCCGCTCAGGCATGAATGATGACACCCCTGAAAAGTACGACTGGATACGCCAGCCTTTCACCACCTCCGCTGCGCATCACCTGTCATCAGAGCTGCAGGACGCCATGCGAGATCTCTACTCTGATTGCACATTACAGACTGCTTTCTCCGCATGCGCACTGGAAGAGTTCTGCTTGTCAGTAGCAACAGAGTACGCAGCACTGTCAAAAGCTGCAACCGATGTCCTGTTTCCATTTGCGTCCACATATCTGTGCGAAAAGAGATTTTCTGCGCTGACACACATGAAAAACAAATACAGATCATGACTCGTCAGAGTTGAGGGATCTTTGCGTGGCCGTGTCTAACATAAAGCCAAGAATGAAGCTGCTTTGTTCAAACAAGCAGGCGCAGCCATCACATTAAATAGTTTCAGAAAGACATCTCTGCTTTGACCGAGAACTTATTTTTCATGTTTAAGCTCTCGGACCATAGGTGTTTAAAATTAAACATGGGCTGTTTTTCTACTGTGTTTTGTTAAATTTATAACGCACTGTTATCGTATTTCATTACAACGAAGTTTGCGTTATTTGTTTAGGTTGGCCTACATTTTAACTGCAAAATGATGGAATGTTGCGACTGCTGTCGGTCTTTTAATAGAAAAGTTAGCCCCTTGATACTGCTTCATGATGTCCCCAAAATCCCAAAGTATTTCAAAATAAAAAAGATAAAGAAACTAATAGCTGCAGTGAGTTCACAAGTGCTTGTCTGATTATGTAAATGCGACTGCGTACATATGTGTGTGGTGGGGAGTCGCAGTGCATGTTAAATTGGGGGTCGCGACCCAAAAAGGTTGAGAACCACTGTACTAATGGGTTAGACACATTGGTTTGAATGGTGACAAAGCTAAATGTGCCTTGTTGGATAATTGCAGCCAATTAGTTTTGAAATGTTTACAATAACAACAGAATAGACATGTTTACATACTGTAGGGATGAGCACGAAAGCTTGGTGGAGGGATGCTTGGAGATGGTAATGTTCTTTAGGAGGTGTGAATGATCTGGAGTCTATGGTGTGTTGTTAAGTTGGGGGTTGCATTCAGGATGATCATCAGCGAGTACAATAGGTTAGCCAGACAGTGTTGTGTGACTATTAAATGTGTGAATGTGTAAGCCCTGTTCAGAAAATTTCTGCCCTTTAGGCCCAACGTTACATTACAAGTTCCTAAAATCTTACAAAAGTATATATATATATATATATATATATATATATATATATATACATATAGCGACAAAATTATTTTTAGACTAAATATGATATATCCTTTCAATCCTATGAACAGTCAATGTTTCATCCAGTAAGAATGCAGAGAATGCTCTAATGGATACAACAGGGCGGCACTCCGCTCTGAACTGGTGTTTGTTTATGTTCAGTCCGTCCACAAAATTGTTGCTTCACTCTATAGAAACATTTGACTTGTATTAACTTATAGTGGCAATTAGTCCCTGACATCCTATGTACAGTATGTACTCTTGTTCTCTGTTAAAAAGCACTCCACAAACTTCTTACTAAAAGTAACCTTATGATAATTTTGATTAAAAAAAAGTGGTGTCACCATCTGAGCAGATGTTCTGCCAATGAGAATCCCTGCTTGCACACACCATTTTTAATTTTTATTTATTTTAATTCCATTTATTTCATTCCTTGACATTGAGGCAAAAACAAAAGACACAAACCATTATTTGCCGCTTGGTGAACATTTATTATTTAAACAATGTAACAGGAAATGAAAAAGAAGTGCGGTAGGCCTATTTTTTATTTCTATTACATGACCACCAGAACTTTTATTTTCCACTGTGCCCCCCTTCGTTTTCAATACCACACCTCACAACTTTTGACAGTCCTGTTATAAGTCTGTTGCAAAAGTTCACATTGACTCTTGTGTCCCAAAACCTTTGTATGGCGTCAAAAAGCTCCTGCTTGGTACCTGGTTTAGCCTCCTTCTGAATAAAATCTTTCATTGAGTGCCAAACAAGCTCAGTGGGATTAAAGTCAAGTAACTCTGGTGGAGTTTTCACCCAGTTGATCCCCTCAGACGCCATGTACGCTCCAGCAGCGGTGTGTTTTGGATCATTGTCCTGGAAGAAGCGATGGTCAGACCCAAAACATGTCCTTATGTATGGTGCGGCGTGTTCTTTAATGATGGTCTCTTCAAAGTATTTTCGATCCATTATTCCCTCGAAGATTACCATTGGACCTGCTCCTTGCCGGGAAATCAATCCCCAAACATGCAGCTTCAAAGGATGTTTTGACTGAGGTTTGACCACGACGTGGCCCTTCTTGCAGAAACTCTGTCTGGCGTATTGTTCCAATGCAACAGTTGTTTCATCTGTAACAGAACATCATGCCAGGTCTCTCCAGAGTTGTTCCACAGAGTCGCCTGTTCCAGCCTTTTCACTTTGTTGCGTTCTTTTATCATTGGACAGAAGCGGGCCTTGCCAAATTTCCAACCCATTTTTCTGCAAGGTATGCTTGTCAAACCCACTCGCATACCAAAATCTGTCTGGATTCTCTGCTGTACTGCCAGGGCCGTCATCTCTTAATTGCACTTGGTCATTTCATCAATGGCAACCAGAATAGCACTGTGAGAAGAAGAATAGACAAATCCAAAAGCATTAGAAATTACAGAATATATAAGTTAATTGATTATTATCCGTTTTTGTTTTATATTTATCCATGGATGAAAAAACTTACTTGTGCATTTTTCTCGGACATGAGCGGCGGGGTTGCGGCTCTCTGTAGTGTTTTGTTATAGCCCTTAGTGTAACTTTGATGCCCCGGTCTACCAAATTTTTATGGATCTCCCTCGTTGATTTTCCTTCAAGTCGCATCTGACGCACTTGCTGGGAACTCTCTCTGTTGATGTGCGTCATCTTGGCTGTACAGTAGACTGAGTCAGGCAGTGTGGGGGGAGAAACACAGCCTATTGCAATCCTCGTGTAAATGATGTGTTGCAAACTAACGCATCTCATTGGCGGATCGATTCCCAAGGTGTAAGCAGCCAATGAAATTCCACTACACCAAAGAATAATCGTTCAGGTAGAATATAAAATGCCCATAAAACACAACGCTTTATTATTTTCCTCCACTCTTTGGCAACATCTTTGCACTAAAAATGGAACCCGACAACTTTTACAATCCAGTGACCAGGAGACCAAAACCTGTGGTAAGTTGCTATTCTTTGTGTGCGCCTTTCTTTAAACAGCACTATAATTAACTAGAATTAAATAGCCTTCCTTGTTTGGTGAACATAAAAAATTATTATTTTTTTTCCCACTAGACAAAGCAGCCCTCGCCCTATACGAAGCCACACACATCCAAAACACCGGTGGGGAGAGCAAACGTGCGGCTTGTGAAGAAAAAAGCGGTAAGTTATTGAATTACTGATTTTCTCAGCGCATAAGGCGTATTAATATGCCTCACAATATAGTACCCACGCTGAACGTGGAGAGAATTCTTTAGGAGTTAGTGCGCGGACGTAGTGCTCCTCGTATTATTACGCCTCATAATATAGTACCCCTTTTTTATGTGCTGAGAAAATCGACACGTTACATTTCTGTGTTAATATACTTTGTAGTGTAACACTTCGCGTAACTTTATTTAAATAGGGAAAATGTGGAAGAGTTTGGTAGCTTCTGACGGGAGCTGATTTGGAGCTATACAGTATGTGGAAGACGCTGCGTTTGAGCTCCGTTTGCATGACAGAGCACACGGACAGGTACATATTAACTAGTCTTAGGTAAGGTAAGAACATATGTCAGTATGTAAAAACTGTGAACTATTCCTTTAACAAACAGAAACATCTGAAAAAATTCTAACCTCTCAACAAAGTAAAGGGCATCTTCTACGGTACATTCCAACCTCTGTCGAACACCTACAAACTTGCCATGCTTGAGCAGTGACTCTTGTAGGGGCAACTTCTTCAATGCATAGTCCACAGCTTTGACAAGAAATGCCAACGCAGCTTCTTGGAATTTCTCCACGTCTTGTCGTGTGATGTCTCCATCATCCAGCAGCCTGTTGAGCTTAGCCCTGGTGGTGAAGCCAATGTGCAGCTTTCTTCCTGTGAAATACACAATACATCAGATTATTAGAAATGCTGTGTCGTACTGATCACATCATATCAGCATGACACACTGGGCTTGAGGTCCAATGGTTTTGGGCTAGCCAGAAGCACTATTAATGGATTTTAAAGATTGATATAACTTCCTTTACAACTGAGCTTCCAGTTAGCCCAAAACTAGATATCAAGATGAGACAAAACCTTGGTACAAGGCAAAGCATGACATGGGGTTACAGACCTGGCAAATGGTTTGGATTTTCTTCAAAAGCAATTTCATGCAGCTGCTTATGGCCTAGTAGCACTGTAGGCACCATGAACTTTGCACACAGCTTGCAAATGAAGCTTGTGATCTATAACACAGACATTTACAGGTGTAAAACTTGTACAAGTTCACAGCAAATAACACCAAACAGAAAAGGCACACAACAGCAGAGGCATATCCCATCCTCCCAATGTACTGTACTTCATCGTGCAATAAAAATGTGGATGACTGCTCTCTCTGGAGGAGGAGGTTGAATGAGATAAACACTGGTATGGTGGCCTGGAAAAACATTAGGTACACCTCTGTCATCGGGTCAGAGAACGCCACCAGAAGTCTCTTGAACCTCGCCCGATTGTCATCTATTAAATAAACAAACAAGGTTGGCAAAAACACAAGTGTACACAATTTTGGAGGCAAATTTGTAGTAGCTGTATAATGAAAATGAAATGAGGGACAATACTAGCAGATTTAAAGTAGCTGGCCAGAGCGTCATAAAGTCTCAGAATCCGGGTCACACAGCGTTCAAGGCTTAACCAACGAACAGAAACATGCTGGAGGATCTCCATATACTCTGCCTCGTGCAGCTCACAAAATTCTGTTACAGACATCAATCATAAATTACATGTACTCAAAGCAGTGATTTTCCATATTATAATCAACTCTATCAAAAGTGCATACCTGTCAAGTACCCCTTCCGGTTTGTGCTGCTCTTGAACCAATAGCCGACATCAACAATCAGATCCTCCAGATCAAATTTGGACACCTGCAATGTGTGAACCAGACTGCAGCAAGTGAGTTGCTGCATGTAATCACCGCAGAAATATTAAGTGGCATTAGTAAAACTAGACCTTTACTCACGTCCAAAATCCGTGCCACAGCACATTTAGCGGTGTTGTGGACTGCATGGCATGGGCAACCATGAACATAAATACTGGGGTGTTTTTTCAGGGTCCTGGAGGCAATGGAGTAATGTGAACCTGTGCTCACAGCAGCATTGTCCACAAAGAGGCCAACGCAGTTTTGCCATGGAATGCCCTTTTCTTCCAAGGTGGTACTGATCTTGCTGAAGATGACGTTTGCTGTCCCACACCTTGTTCTGCTTGTAGTACACATCCTCAAGAAGCAGTGGACAACCTAATCTTTCATAAAGATCCGGACTGTCAGGGGGTTCATCTTCTCTACTCCTGCAATGACCACATATAAGCATGCAAAGCCTCCCATCCATTCAAGTAGATGGTTTAAAACTAAATCATTCCAGATTATTATGAAGGAGAAAAACATCATGTTCAATGGTTTACCTGTGTCACTGGATCCATCTGTGATGAGGGTGTATGGTCCTTCCCTCATTTGCACCACCAACTCCTTCATGAAATGTGGTGCCAGCTTCATTGACAATACATAAAGTCTTGGTTCTGGCACACCTGTACTCCTGGGCTGTCTTGGAATCCTTGAAACACTCCTTCAGAAGAGGCCCAAGGTGGTCAGAAACAACAAGTGGCACATTGTGCTGCACCATTGTTGCTGCCATTTTGACCTCAGCCCTCCTTGTCTGTAAGAAAAAATTATAGCATGACCCTCCAAAGAACTCAGTTGAGTTTAAATAATTTTAGACACTAGAGCAGGGCATGTTAGCACAATGGCAAGTAAGATATACAGGTTACTAAGAAAGTTACACTAGAAAACACAACACAGAAATACAAAACCTAAAAAAGACAGTAATTTAGTCTCAACTATCAACCATGGCAGTACAGTACCTTACACAAAACTATTTAACCTTGAAAGGACCATAACACATAACATACCTTAGCCTCTTGATCTGACATCCCTCGAACAGAGGAAGTGGATACAGAAAACCTATCTAATGTTGCCATGGATTGTAGGGCCTGTCTTTTTGCCTGGTGGCTCTTGCTCTTAATGTGTCGCACAACATCTGTAATGCCCTGGTGGAAACATGCATCTTCCACACGACATACAGAGCACCAGTAATGTGTACTGAGGCTTCCTCTCATGATGAACGGCCATGTTGTGGTCCACTCATTCTTAACGACGCATGCATATGATGCAGCTCCACACTTAGCTTTACTCTTATCAGGTCCCTGTTTTTCTTGGGGTCTTCCTCTCTGCTGCTGTTCTTCCTGGTGGTGTTCCCTTTGCTGCTGCTCCTTTTCGTGATGTTCCCTGTGCTGCTGCTCCTTTCCCTGGTGTTCCCTGTGCTGCTGCTCCCTTTCCTGCTGTTTCCTTTGCTGCTGCTCCCTCCTGTGCTGCTCCTTCTGCTGCTGTTTCTTGTGCGGCTGTTCTGTCCTTCCTGACTGTTCTTCTGTCAAGGCTCTTTTGCTGGGTGACTAATCATTCGAAAAATAAAACAATATGTTCCTATTTCCTCCTGCCATTGTCCCTGCCTCTTTACAGATCATCCTTGAAATCTTTACAGATTTAAGGGGTCTGTTTCTCGCTAGCTGGTCCTAGACTCCTGGTTTTTCTTTAATAAGCAAGAATACAATATAACAGGTAAGTAACCACGAAGCTGTCCTTTAAAATCATATAATATGACATAATTCATATAAAATAAATGTGCTTATAAACAATATAAAAGATCTGCCTCTTGCATTTGTTATGTTAGAGGATTTACCCTACCGTGGCACCAATTATTACTGTCAGATATTGTCGCCCTCTATCAAAAATAAGGCTGAAATTCACAGGACATGTCAATTCTGTCCTGAAATGTGTGTTTCTCTTCTATATCAAAATCCAAAAAACGTTTTGTGTGTTGCGCCATCTAGCGATGTCGCCATTAATCAGGTGGCCAGTCCTAATGATCTGTCAGGATGTAATTTCTCGTTTACCCTCCGATTAAATGAAATCTGAAAAATGTATTTGATCTATAAATTCACTTTTTGCCACAAGTAAGGTTTCCCACTGCTGTTCCAACAGCCAAGAAATGCACAAGTCTTTCCAGATTTAATTGATATTGTTCAGAAAATAGTCTACTATTCTTATCTGTTCTACTTAAACATGCACAGCCTCAACAATCGCGGAGGGTCTATTTTGGGTGTACAGCCATTTTCCTGTAGATAACGAGTATCTACTATGTTTACCAGACTATCTTTGAGAATTTACCCCAGTCCTCTACCAGCATGTTGATATTTAATAAACATATCAATATATGATTTTTTAAAAATAAATTCAAATTTAAAAAGTAAAATGAAATTGTCTTACAATAATATGGTAACATTAGGCTATATATTATAATAATAAACAATGATTGTTGATTAGATAATTATTTTAATCAACAAGATTAGAATAATAATCTAATCAACAATTAGATCAATTGAATGATCTAATTGTTAGATCATTCTACTGAATAAATAAAGTTAAGTCTAGGTCTAAGTCTAATTAAATAATCTTTATTTTTTATTTCAAATGTAGGCCTATTATTGTAGACAACTGAATCAACTAATATACACAATACTATTGTAAACTCAAGTTCTGTTAATGTCTGGAAAGATTTATTTACAGTATTTGCACAAGTGGCTGGTTGGTCAAGGGTGCTGTTAATTCCCAGAGATACCCTTAAGTAAACCAAAAAAAATTGCCATCCACAGGTGACTGGCTAGCACAACAAACCTTTAAGAGGGGTGCTTTTCACGGCAGGGGTGCTTTTTTTCGGCATTACACCGTCCCGTTCCGCTAGCTGGGAGGACAAGCTAACTGCTGCGGCAATACACGAATTAAACTTACAAATAATGTTTATGAAACGACTCAAAATGCATTCATATGTTTTCACAATACACACAAGAAATTAGCAGACGATATTTAAAGCTTAAGGAGATGAAACATACCTGAAAAGTATGAAATCAGCAGACTCCACTCTTGCTGCTCAGTCCAGGATGATGCAACTGGTCGTCAGGTCAGTCGGGTTGCGCGTTGCCCTAGTAACCCCGATTGCATTCCAATCAGAGTCAACAATGTTCCCTGCTCACTATTCACTGCAGGGTGTAGAACCTCAGGGTACTTCAAAGTTAACTGAAAATGGTTTTCAGGAGACCCGCCAATTATATTTGTCAGATTGTTATAATATTTTAATGATCCTGGCTGCTGTAGGGGCAGTCAGTGAGCAGGATGCATTGCGGGTAGTATTTAATTATTAAATTGGTTATATCTCCTTTGTTCATTGTTATTCTGTTATGAGGTTTGTGTTACTTTCTATTATATCGTTTGGTGTTATGGAAAATGTGTTATCTTTTTGTCATGGTTGGAATGTTGCACCGTCTGCCAAATAGTTGTGTTTGGAGGAATAAAACCGGAAGCTGGTATGGTTCGCAGCGTTGTCAAAGATAAGCTAGTCTGATAGATCATATCTGCCTGACATTCAATAGCTACTTGTGGTATTGCGAGCTTAGAGACACAAGTGTGCTAAAAACTTACCATACCTCAGTATAAGCGTCACTCTCACTACATAATTATCCAGCTCACATATGTTGCAACCTATGGTCGCAACAACACATACAATTTCTGTTTCTTCCAGGTTTTTTTAAAAAATTATAGTCCAAAGAAAAGATAAAAAAAGGATCTTGACATTTATTTCAGCGTAATATATTGAAGGTGTGGTGTGAGAGCGTGAGAAGCCAATCAAATGCGTTAGTCTCACGGCCAATGCGTTAGAGTTGGCAGCTATGACTAGCCTGCTAACCTGCTTAGCAACCCTTTGTTAGCCTGCTGGGCTAACGTCGTCTGAACCCCTTCACCCATCCACAACGGAGAACGCTTGGAGAGCTTTAAACGTTCATAAGGTGTTTGGGCAGAGGCAAATTAGTTAGGATAACTAATTTTAAAGGTGTTTCCTTTTTTTGTTTTGTTAACTTTTTAAGTTTTATGTGCTATTTTTGGGTAAACCAGGCCTTGGCCTGAGATGTTTAATCAGTGTTTTCAAAAGAGTCGTTTAAATCCTGTAATTTGAGCTACTAAATCAGACAGGAGTTTTTCCTTTTTTTTGTTTAATGTTTAATAAATGTATTTTAGCCACTCTAAGCACCCCACGTGTGTCGCAGAGAGCTAAAGCTAACCAAGTCCATGAGTTGGATTAGGCCGGCACTTAATAAACTAAGATCAGACTGGACTGGAGAAATAAAAGTGAAGCCGTTTACAAATAGGGACAGAGCAGACTGTACTCTTTGAGGAAACTGAGGTCCTTCAAGGTTTGCAGCAAGATGCTGCAAATCTTCTACAAGTCTGTGGTGGAGAGTGCCATCTCTTCGTCCATCATTTGTTGGGGTAGCAGCATCAGAGCCAGGGACTTAAAACGGCTCAACAACCTGAAAAAGAAGGCTGGTTCTGTTCTGGGTACACCTATGGAACAACTAGATATAATGATGCAAAGAAAGATTCTTCATAAAATTAAAAAGATTATGGACAACACTGAACATCCTCTTCATGAAACTATCCTACAGCAACAGAGTATCTTCAGTCGGAGGCTTCTTCAGTTTCGCTGCAACACAGACCGCTACAGAAAATCCTTTCTCCCCACAGCCATCAATGTCTACAACAACTCCTTGAAAAAGAATTAGTAATGAGCAACAACAACACTTAATTTCCCTCTGGGATCAATAAAGTATTTTTGAATTTTCAATTGAATTGAAACATGAGAGTAGGGGCGTGTGATATGACGATTTAAAACCGTGAAGCGATCTACACATCTGACGATCTGTCGTTTTATCCCAATTCACAGTTCTGCTGCTGTATTTCTCCCTCTGTGTGCAAAGAAAAGCCTCCACTCTCTCCCTGCTCTAAGCAAAGTACCCCCCGCCTCTGTCCTCCCCTCTCCTCCCTCCCCCTTCGCGTGTGTACAACCTGTAAACAAGTATTGCGTTGCTGCGACTGATAGCGTAAATAAGGGATTTCATTCCGAAGAGAAAGTGCTCGTCCATTGTATGGAACTCATTTGGGGGTTTTTTACCAGACGACAGAGCATACAAATACCTTTACACCTTTACAACTATATATATATATATATATATATATATATATATTATATATATATATATATATATAATATATATATATACTGTATATAGTTGTAAAGGTAGATTTTTTACTACATCAAAGCCTGCCTTTAAAGAAACAGGCACCAAAATATGGCTTTTAATCACTACTTTTTTTGCAGACTCAATTCCACCTTCCGAGCGTATTCATAATTTCTGCCAAAAGAGAGCAATTGAGAAACAGACACAATTATCCAATTTTGGCCAATCTCACCTGCAGGCGGGTGGAGTCTAAGAGTGAAAATCCAAAAGTGAACACGGAACTCCAGTGGACTACAGTTTTATAACACACAGATCAAAATGAGTTACATTTCTCAGATGTTCCTAAATTGACCTTGACTCCCCTAGCAGATTTCATACAGCCTCTTTGTTAGTTAAACACCTGTTTTCTATTTAATCTGCCATCTTCCTCTTTCCCATACCATCTGCCTTCAGTTTTAATAAGCTAAGCACTGTTCTATGGTAAGTATTCACACACATATTAATCAATATTGAATACACTGTATAGTAAGAATGGGAATCATAATAGTTTCCTGTGATTTAATGCAATACCTCAAAGAAGCTGTCTGAAAACCCCACACAAAATGTAATTAAAACCTGCAGCTGTGTGGGAGCACGATAAAAAATACCACACTAAAACATTGAGTTCTTCCCCGGTCCCAGGTTCACAATAATTTAATTTTACTACATGGCCCTAATGATCTATATATATATATATATATATATATATATATAATAATATACACTACCGTTCAAAAGTTTGGGGTCACATTGAAATGTCCTTATTTTTGAAGGAAAAGCACTGTACTTTTCAATGAAGATAACTTTAAACTAGTCTTAACTTTAAAGAAACACACGCTATACATTGCTAATGTGGTAAATGACTATTCTAGCTGCAAATGTCTGGTTTTTGGTGCAATATCTACATAGGTGTATAGAGGCCCATTTCCAGCAACTATCACTCCAGTGTTCTAATGGTACAATGTGTTTGCTCATTGGCTCAGAAGGCTAATTGATGATTAGAAAACCCTTGTGCAATCATGTTCACACATCTGAAAACAGTTTAGCTCGGTACAGAAGCTACAAAACTGACCTTCCTTTGAGCAGATTGAGTTTCTGGAGCATCACATTTGTGGGGTCAATTAAACGCTCAAAATGGCCAGAAAAAGAGAACTTTCATCTGAAACTCGACAGTCTATTCTTGTTCTTAGAAATGAAGGCTATTCCATGCGAGAAATTGCTAAGAAATTGAAGATTTCCTACAACGGTGTGTACTACTCCCTTCAGAGGACAGCACAAACAGGCTCTAACCAGAGTAGAAAAAGAAGTGGGAGGCCGCGTTGCACAACTGAGCAAGAAGATAAGTACATTAGAGTCTCTAGTTTGAGAAACAGACGCCTCACAGGTCCCCAACTGGCATCTTCATTAAATAGTACCCGCAAAACACCAGTGTCAACATCTACAGTGAAGAGGCGGCTGCGGGATTCTGGGCTTCAGGGCAGAGTGGCAAAGAAAAAGCCATATCTGAGACTGGCCAATAAAAGAAAAAGATTAAGATGGGCAAAAGAACACAGACATTGGACAGAGGAAGACTGGAAAAAAGTGCTGTGGACGGATGAATCCAAGTTTGAGGTGTTTGGATCACAAAGAAGAACGTTTGTGAGACGCAGAACAACTGAAAAGATGCTGGAAGAATGCCTGACGCCATCTGTTAAGCATGGTGGAGGTAATGTGATGGTCTGGGGTTGCTTTGGTGCTGGTAAGGTGGGAGATTTGTACAGGGTAAAAGGGATTCTGAATAAGGAAGGCTATCACTCCATTTTGCAACGCCATGCCATACCCAGTGGACAGCGCTTGATTGGAGCCAATTTCATCCTACAACAGGACAATGACCCAAAACACACCTCGAAATTGTGCAAGAACTATTTAGAGAAGAAGCAGGCAGCTGGTATTCTATCGGTAATGGAGTGGCCAGCGCAGTCACCAGATTTGAACCCCGTTGAGCTGTTGTGGGAGCAGCTTGACCGTATGGTACGCAAGAAGTGCCCATCCAACCAATCCAAATTGTGGGAGCTGCTTCTAGAAGCGTGGGGTGCAATTTCTCCAGATTACCTCAACAAATTAACAGCTAGAATGCCAAAGGTCTGCAATGCTGTAATTGCTGCAAATGGAGGATTCTTTGATGAAAGCAAAGTTTGATGTAAAAACAATCTTATTTCAAATAAAAATAATTATTTCTAACCTTGTCAATGTCTTGATTCTATTTTTTATGCATTTCACAACGTATGGTGGTGAATAAGTGTGACTTTTCATGGAAAACCCAAAATTGTTTGGGTGACCCCAAACTTTTGAACGGTAGTGTATATATATAATTAACAACAATATATAAGTCGTCAGTTCATGCTGGGAATAATCCCAACCCTCTTTCATTCATGTGCAGAACTTGTGCTCACTATTGCTGTTCACACAGGCTATTTGAAAGATATAATTAAAAAATAGAGCAGTACAGCAGAGTCAAGGAGGGTCTGCACAGGTAAAAAGAGAATAGCAATGGCTGAGAGGAATCAGGACAATGTTTTAACTGATACTTCAGAATTACTATCATTCCCACTCCAATATCTGTTTTGTCTGTATTTTAATAGGTATCCCGGGATTCATGTCAATCAGTTTTTATTTTTTATATATCTGCTGGCTGTATATTTACCAGTGTAGGTGTAGATGAACTAGAATAATGCAATTTGAGTATAGATTATTTCAGCAGAGAATAAATATTAATTTTGTTGGGAAAAGAAACAGACAAAAATGGTGTGTGGGCGCATGGGCAACTCTTGTTTTATTATTTTACAATTTTAAATCAACCTAATTCGCTCTAGTTGTTTTGCATTAATTTTGAGGTGGCCTAGAATGGTATCAAATTCCCAGCCTGAATTATAGTTCCCCTCCGCTCTTGGTAAGCATTGTATGAAAATGGTTTAAGTTATGAAGAAGATATGACATACTGTAATAGCTGAAGGATATCGCTTTGTTTAAAGATTTTAATTGTGTTTCTAAGTCAAGGTATGTTAAAGAAGCAACATTTGCAAAACAGGAAAGATTTAAAGGAATTTTAAAGGTTGTACTGAAAAGAATGGCAGCTTGATGTTTCTAAGAACAGTGCAAGAGAGAAATGTATCACATCATTAGTGGCTTAGAATAAAGCTGTGAGGTTCTGTGTTTATGCATCTGCTGTGAGTCATCTGTTGCAGGGAGGATCTGTGGTGAAGAGCTGCTGCACGGGCTGATTGCACTCACCTGTTTTCAATCAGGCCTTTTGTGTCCCTGGGCTTCTTAAGGAGCTTGCTGACAGCCATTCAACGCCTGATGGTTGCCCTACCAGTACCTCCAAGCCTCTGATCTCCAGGGTCTTACTGAGGAGTCTCTTGATCCAGCCAGTCTCCAGTAAGGCTTCCAATTTCTATGTTACTCTCTCAAGTGGATGGTTATCCTCGATTGAAAACCAGTTTCTGCGCAGTTTTCCACCTGCCTGCCCGCTCTCTGCCACGCCGCCTCCTCCTTGTTACGATCCACCGGACCTCAGCAGCCTCTGACTGCGCTCAGCAGATCTCACTTATCTCCCCTGAAATTGGAAATCGCCTCAGATCTGTGAGTACCACCGCTCTCAAGAATTCAGTTAATTCCCATCCGTTAACGACCCTCTCTAACCTCATCTCTCCATTTCCAGACGCCCAGCAGTTCCCGCTGTTTCCAGCTGATCATTTTCATTTTATTAATAAAAACATCTTAACTTTGTTCTGTTGTCAGAGTGTGGTTCTGCATGTGGGTCCGGAGGTTAGACAGGAACATAATAAAAACTGGCACTCACTGGAATGATATTATGATTATAGAGAAGATTGTTAGTGATGACATTATAAAACCTTTAATGTAGCTACATTATTTAAGCTTTTCAGAATGGTGTTTTTCCAAACAAAGGAAAAACAACAAACATTGTCCCAATCTTTAAAATCAGGACACACAAAACACTAAACAAATTATGGGCCCATTTCAATACCATCTCATGTGTCTAGAATATTAGAAAACGTATTAATTATGGCGACTGTGGATCGGTGGTGGAGTAGAGTTGGCTTGCAATTGGAGGGTTGTAGGTTCGATTCCAGCTTCCTCCAGTCACATGTCGATGTGCCCCTGAGCAAGGAACTTAACCCCAAAAAACATCGTCCTACCGAGCCATGTTGGATGTCGGTGTATGAGTGTGAATGGGTGAATGTGGCTTCAAAGTAAAGCGCTTTGAGTGGTCAGTACGACTAGAAAAGCGCTATATAAGCACAGTCCATTTACCATTAATTAAATAATTAGAATTGTTAAGAAACACAAGTTACTAACAGTATGGATTTAGAAATATTAGATCAATAGTACTGACTTTGACGAACCTGGTAGTAGAAATAACAGTCTCATGTCACATTCTAACGCTCAGGGTTATCCTGAGGGAATAACTTTGTTGTTATGCTGATTGAGGTTTAGACTGTTGGATGACATACTTATTGTCAATAAGACAGATACATTGGAGTATTCTTTGACCTAAAACACATTTGATACTGTCAACCATGATATATTACTATAAAAGCTGAAGAAACATGGTTCCGATGTAATGTATTAGTTACGTAGCACATTACCCTGTCTAACAGGCAACTATTTATACAGCTTAAGAACATTAAACTAGACTTCTATTACATGTGGGGTACCTAAAGGATCCGCCTGATGTCCAAAAGTGTTTATTCTGTTTCAAAATAACTATCAACTGTCCTGTATAGATATGATACCGGGGGTTTTCAATCACAAATTATATAAAATGAGAATCTTTAAATTTGGGAGAAATTTAAAAACCAAATGAAATTTATTTTTGAAACTCAAGAAACAAATGGAAGCTAGAAACAGTTGATTAAATTTTGATTTCTTGGAGCAATCTTGTATCTTAGAATTTGCTGGAAAACCACAAATTAAATATATAAAGTGAAGTTGGCCCGGAAGTCTTGATATCCTGGGAAAAACAAAACTTATTTTCATTTGGAAAGCTCTTCATATATTACGTATATTGTGCAATACTAGAACCATATCTGACTTACTGTGCGGAAGTGAATCTGAAAGTCAAAGACTCACCGCAATCTACTGGGATTCCTTACATAGAAAACTTTTAACTGATTCAAATGTTTGTATAATTGTATTGAAATGACTTTTGTTGTAAAGTGCACTAAGATAACATTTGTTGTGAATTGGCGCTTTATAAATAAAAGTGAAGTGAATTGAAAATTTAATTGAAAGTGGACACAAACAAGTAATACACAAAGAATAAAATGCAAAAAGGGCAAATAGATAATAAATAGATAGCAATGATGTAAAATCCATGCAAATGAACTCTTGGTCAAATTAAAAGAGCACAAATGCTCTGCCTCTGCCTCTCTCATGTCTCATTCTTACACTCTGGGTTATCCTGAGCTATCTGTGTAGTTATGCTGCTTTAAGTTTAGATTGTTGGATGACAGACAGACAACTTTTATTTAGTCTTCTACTTTTCTCTTCTAACACTCTCCAGTTCCATTATTTGCTGTTATTTTGACCATTAACTTTGTTTTTTCTCAGTGTTTTTCTTCCCATAGAAGCTACAGCTGGTCTGACATCCTGATAAGCTGTGATGCCTTTCTGATGGAGGCATCAACTTGGATGATGCTTCCATTAACTTAATCCATGTCCTTATATAAACGTTTTAATGTTTATAAATTATCTTAATAAGATGTTCTGGCACCAACATTTTACAAAATGTTACAGGAAACAAAGGAAAATGGTCGAATACCACCAAACATGAATTCTGCCAACATCAATCTTCTATTAAAACCAGGAAAAGACCCTATGTCTCCTACCAGTTATCGTCCGATTTCTCTTATCAATGTGGATCTGAAAATAATTTGCAAAGCTCTTGCAAGAAGGATAGAGAAAATAACACCTCTAATAATCCACCCGGATCAAACAGGTTTTATAAAAGGTAGGCTCTCTTCCACAAATTCACGTAGATTAATAGATTTAATAGATTATTCCCACTGTAAAAACGTCCAAACCAATATATTATCTTTAGATGCAGAAAAAGCATTTGATAGAGTTAACTGGAAATTTTTATTTGCAGCCTTAAATAAATTCGGATTCAGTAATTCTTTTGTAAACTGGTTAAAAATATTATACAGCTCACCAACAGCATGTATTAGGACCAATAATCAAACATCATCAAGGTTCTTTCTTCAGAGAGGTACCAGGCAGGGATGTCCACTTTCTCCCTCCCTCTTTGCTATTTTTATTGAACCATTAGCAGCAGCAATCAGGCAAAATAATAATGTTAAAGGTATACAATGCAACAAAATAGAACATAAAATCAGTTTATACGCAGATGATGTACTACTTTTTCTACAGCATTCACAAACTTCCTTGTATCAGGTAATTGAGTTAATAAAATCTTACTCAAGAGTTTCAGACTATTCCATAAATTGGTTAAAATCTACAGTCCTTCCAATCAACTGTTCTTACCAGAGTCCTGTTGCTTTACAGCTCCGGTCGGGAAATATTACATATCTAGGTATCCATATCTCACCAAGACTGGCAGACTTATCTAAGCTAAACTACGTCCCACTTTTAAAAAAAGTGGAAGATGATCTGGCAAGATGGAAATCCCTTCCAATATCACTTATTGGAAGGGTAGCTACAATAAAAATGATGGTTTTGCCTAGAATCAATTATTTATTCTCAATGATCCCAAGCAAACCATCACCTGATTGGTTTAGATCTCTGGACTCTTCTGTTTCTAAATTCCTTTGGAAAGATAAACCCCCACGTATCAGCTTAAAAACACTACAGAAGTCCAAAGATAAAGGAGGTCTAGACCTACCAAACTTTCGTCATTATTTCTTAGCCAACAGACTCCAATACACATCAAGATGGGTAAAACACAGTTATATCGATGAGTGCTGGGTAGATGTAGAACAGACACTATGCAATAAGATAAAACTTTCAGATCTACCTTTTGTTAGCTCAAATATAAAACAAAATGAATGTTTCAAAAGTATAAATATCAGCTCCTCTCTGACAGCTTGGTGGGAATTTCTTAAAATGACAAAGACCTCACTAGTCCCATGCAGGCGTACACCCATCTGGAATAACCCGGATATCTTACAAAAAAAATGCATGATTAACTTTCCAGGCTGGAGTTGTAAAGGAATTGAATACCTGGAGCATATATTTGATGGAACAGACTTTATCCCCTTTAATACATTGGTTACACAATTCGGAATTAACAAGAATAAATTCTTAGAATACCAACAAATTAAATCAATTATAAAAAATAAATTTAGGCTCAATACAGTTGATTTACAAATTCCAGGAAAAGTTTTAGACTTCCTTAATCTTAACCCTCCCAAACTGCTATCTAAAATATACAAAACATTAAATAGAATAGATGAATCAATAGGCCTTCCTATTTCAAAATGGGAGATGGACTTGTCCATCTCAATAGACCAAAACCTCTGGTCTCAAATTTCATTAAGAACCTTCAAATTTCTTAAGAATCCTAATCTACGATTAATACAATATAAAATCCTTCATAGAGTGCATTATACAGGGCAACGGATGTTCAAGATGGGTTATACGCCGTCTGATACCTGTTTACAATGTACAAGCAATCTACCAGACAATTATATTCATGCTCTTTGGTTCTGCCCACCTGTTAAGAAATATTGGTACCAGATATGTGAAGATCTATCAAAGTGTCTGAAATGTAATATCACACCTGCTCCCAGAGTTTGCTTGCTGGGAAATATAGATGAAGTTACCATGGATACAAAGTCTATGCAATTATTTTACATCGCCTTATGCATCGCTAAGAAAAATATCCTCTTGAACTGGAAAAATAAAAATACTCTGAATATTAATCAATATAGAGATCTCCTTCTGGATTACATTGGTTTAGAAACGGCATCTGCCTCCACATCTGATCAATCTTTCTGGTCACCCTTGATCAGTTCCATCACCTAGTGGGGTCGGGCCCTTGATTCCGTTCTGTGGGACACGGTTGCCGATGTGGAGCTAAGGGTTGGTGGTGACTGCGGGGAGGTCCTTGGGGGTGGGTCCGCTTGCGGTTCGGCGATAGGTGCCGAGACCCTCGCCTGGGGTGGGACTTTGGGGTCTTTGTGTGGTGACTCCTAGTGGCTGCATGCGGCGCCTTAGAGGGGTCGTGCTGGCGGACACGGGTTACTGGCCTGGTGCTGTGCTGCTCTGGGGGGGTCTGGACTGGGCCTGGGGCTCGGGGTTCTGGGGCGGCGCGCCCCCCGGCTGGGGCCCTGGCGGGGCTTGGCCGGGGGGGGGCGCTGCCGTCGGTGCCGGCTGGGGGGGGGCTGTGGTCGGCCGGTGGTTGGCGGGCGCTGCTGCCCTTTCCATCTCCCCGGGCTGGTTCCTGTCGCTTGCTCCCCGGTGGCCGCTTGCCGCGTCCGGGCGTCGGCGAGAGGCCGTGGCGGGTGGCCGGCGTCTCCGGGCCCGATCGGCTATATTGACACTGGACATGGCTCCTGGGTCTTGGTCTTAGCCCTCGCGGGGGTGCTGGGGTGGGGGGCTCTGGCCGGTGTTGGTCGGCCTCCACGGTGACTGACCAGTTGGTGGGGTGTGGGCTGGTGGGTGGACGTGCTGGGTTCTGTTGCCACCCGGCCATCGGGCGGTAGTAGCAAGGCTGGAGGATGTCGGCCTGGGGATTGGCCGCCCGGGACTTTGGTCTGCTCACGGGCCTGGCGCGGCATGTCCGGGTCCTCGGACGCTGGCGGTGCCTGGGGCGTCTCTTATTGGCGGGGAGGCTTTTTACCATCTAGCACAGGCGCTCTTTTTAACGGGGTGCGCTTGGGACGGGAGGGGGGAGGGCGTTGAGGGTGAGGGGGGGCTAAACTCAACCTGGGTGTCTAGTGACATGTGTTTTGTTAGCAGTGTGAATGTTGGGGAGGATTTAGGTATGCCCCTGGCATGGGGGCTGGTGGATTGCCGGGGCCCCCATGGGGCTCGGCGGTACCGCTGCCGTGGGCCCCGACTGGACGTGCTGGGGCCTCCCACCCCTGGTGGATCGGGCCGAACGGGGGTGCCTATTGGAGTCAGCAGGGGAGCTGGCTCCCTGGGGTTGGCAATGGTCACCCCAGTTATTTTCTCCCCATCCCCATGCCTCTGTCCACCTGCTCCTTCATTCTACCATTCACAAGGCCTTGGGACGTGGGCACGTCACTGGGGTGCGGGATGGAGCTTCCGTCTTCGCTACCCGGTGGCGGCCTGGGTCCCGATTTTATTGAGCAATTTAGACACTACACTTGCAACATTTACAGGGAACGCACATGTAGGGACCTGGCGGTGTGGCGCCACAGGCGAGGCCCCCCCGTTGTGGGGGCCTCGCCTGTGGTGCCGGCACCCACTGGTTAAACGCATCTAGACACTGAGGGCCCGGGGGGGGAGATGGGGGTACCCGGCAGTATTCCCATGCCCCCCCCCTCTGTTTTAAGTGCACATTAGAACAACACGCAACAACACCACATTGAGCTGGGGGAGAGAGGCTGGGGGGTCTTTCCACACCCCTGTTCGTTGGACCATCAGGGGTCGGAGCCCGGATAGAACATCACGCCGTCTGGTCGGGGTCCTGGGCTGGTGGGCTGCTCTTGCCGGTGTGGGGCCTTGGCGGTCTACTTGTCCCCGTCCTGGTGGGCAAAGGGGTCTGTCTCCTGGGTGCAGGGGCAGGGTTCTCTACTGGGGTGTCTGTCCCTGGGCCTGGGAGTATGGAGTATAGTGTACGTATGGGGGGTATGAATGAGGGTATAGCGTCCTTTTTTCGTATGTCCTGTATTTGTAAGAATGTGTACACAAGAAAGGGAGGGTACGTATGAGTGTCTCTGTCTGTCTATGTCTACCTGTCAGGTTGGGTGTTTGGCTGCTCTCTGGCCTGATGCATCTTCTTCCCTCCCCGTCACTCCCCGTCGGTGATGGTTGCTCCTGCCCGCTGGTTGATGATGACTCTCGATGCCTGGGGCTGGGGGTCCCGGTTGCGGCCCGGCTCGGTCCTGGTGCATGTCGGGCGGGTCCTGGGTGGTCCGGTGTGTCGGGCGGCCGCTGTTTCGGGCCGATGTCCTCCTTGGATTGACTGGGGCACCTCTTATGGGGGTGCCGGGTTTGTAGAATAGGTTGGTGCCGTCCGGTGGATCGGTGGGGACCGTGCCTGGCGCCCAATCCTCCTGCCGGTTCCAGGACTTCAGCTGGCTGGTCTGTTCGCCTGGTGGGGCTGTCCGGCATTGGCTGGGCCCCTGATCTTGGCGCCCCACGTGGGGCGGGATCTGGACCCTGGAGCTGGAAGATCTGGATGTCCAGGTGCCGGCTGGGCGCGGCCTGGGGAGGGCGTACATCCGCTGTGGCTCCCTGGCGTGTGGATGTGTGGAGGCGGGCCGGGTTGTTGGCGGTGGGTACTGGTCCGGGGTGGCGGCGGCGTGTGTTGTCCGTCGGTTGGCTGCGGGTCCTCCTTGCCTGCGGCGGCGGCGGGGGACCCTTGTCGGCTGGTCACTGGTTGGGGCCCCGCTGGGGGGTGGGGTGCCCCTGGTCCCCGTGGCCTCCGGTTCCTGGTCCGGGCCCGCCCTGGCGTAGCCGGTTACCGGCGGAGCCCGTGGGCTCGTCACTGCGATCTCTCGGGCCCCAGCATCGCGGCTGGTGGGTGCTCCCCTGGGGCTTCCATCTGTTCCCCTCTTGGCGGGTGATCGACCCTGCGCTGATCCGCCTGTGGACTCTGTACTCTGTGGGACGCTGGATGCATACATCTCTTGCCTCCTCCATGTCTGTGCCGATTCCTGTAGGACGGATTGACGGTTCCTTACACCAGCTATCAATCACTTGCATGGGGAAACCTTATTCCGACCTGCATGCTCGCACACACATAGGTGTGGGGACATAGGTGAGGACGGACATATCTTAAGCTGAGGTTATCATCATTAGTTAGTTGTTCACAGGAGCTTACCAGAAACATTTGTATTATGTTCATTAATCAATGCTTGTGTGTAGTGAATGTGTAATTCTTTGTTTATTCTACCAGATCCGAACTATTGGTTTGGTTCTGTACACTTTGTTGTTTTTGTTTTGTATTACTGTTTCTCTGCCGTCCGGCAGAGGTGGAGGACTGGGATGTTTTCTTGTGTTCTTTATTTGCCTCCCTGTCTTGTGTCATCGGTTCGCCCCTCTGTTGGTCCGGTTTCTTTTCTTCACCTTCTTCCTTTCTCCCTTCTTGTCTCAGTTTAATGTCCATGACGTCAGGAAATTGAACCCACAGTAATCACTAATAAAGATTTTTCATACATATACATCAAGTGGCGTACTACAGCGAAGCTGTAATACTCTGCTTGGGAAAGTAAAACTGTTGGGCTTGTACTTGGTACTCAGACACCAATTCTGAGTAGCATACTGCTAGACAGGACACGTTAAAAAAAAATAAAAAAAAAAATAAAATAAAATAAGAGTAAATAACCTTTGGTTTAACCTTTGATTACTTAATTCATGGATTGATCACAACAGTAAAACAATCTAATTCCCAAGTTTTGATCAAATAAGGAGAGTTCAAACATGGCTAATGAGATTAGTTTCTGTTCTTAAACAATCTATTTTAAAACCGAGTTCTGTTTGAACCATTAACAGCAATCGATGTTTATGAAACGTCGGCCTAAAACAACACGTGGTCTTGTTTAGCTTTAGCTGTGTGCGACGCACGTGGGACGTTAAGAGTGGCTCAAATACATTTATTAAACATTAGACAAGAAAATGAAAAACTCCTGTCCGATTGAGTAGCTCAAATTACAGGATTTAAAATGATTTTGTCGAGAAAACTCTTCAATAAACATTGGTTAAAACTTCAGGCCAAAGCCTGGTTTACCCAAAGATAGCAGATGAAATGTAAAAAGTTAACAATAAAAAAAGGAAACACCTTTAAAATTAGTTATCCTTACTAATTTGTCTCTGCACAAACAGACCTTATGAACGTTTAAAGTCCTCCAAGTTGCTGCTCGTCGATCAGGAAAGGGGGACCTCCAGGGAGTGTTAACCAGAAGGATCACTAATCTGGCTAGCAGCGGTGGGAAGCTCTTGGCTCTGGCTTCTCCTGGCTGGCTGCGTGGTGATTGGCATCCACCTTTTAACAGTACCTTTTCTGGAGCTCTCCAGTTCAGCAATCACCTCTTATCGGCTTATCAGTGGCGGCGGCTAAATGTGGATTCTGGTTGGTTCGGCTCTTGGCACACGTGGCTCACAGCTCCCGTTTCTCAGCAGTTGGCAGCATGGAACTCAGAGGGGTTTCGTCGCGCTCTGGGGATAAAAAACGTCTTTGTTTATCTATGTTCAAGATTCCCCTGCAGTGGTCTTTGGGTTTCTTTGGAGCACATTTCTGCCAAAAACTTGGTTTGCTGTATTTATGGACTTCATCTACTAGAGCGGGCTGCACGGTGGTGCAGTGGTTAGCACTGTTGCCTTGCAGCTAGAAGGTTGTGGGTTCGTATCCCAGCCCACGGTCTTTCTGCATGGAGTTTGCATGTTCTCCCCGTGCATGCGTGGGTTCCCTCCGGGTACTCCAGCTTCCTCCCACAGTCCAAAAACATGACTGTCAGGTTAATTGATCTCTCCTTAGGTGTGAGTGTGTGCATGTGTCCTGCCCTGTGACCACCTGTGACCCAACACTGCTATATAAATAAGCTAAATTTAATTGAATCTTGTTTTATTCATCAAACAATTATCAATTAAAATATATTTTATAACCTTGGAAAAAGTCAGGACACCCTACGCCCTAAATGAAATAAAAATACTTAAAGCTCACTCAAATATATTAACCCTGAACTCGTACTTGCTCACAATCATTGATTTAGGGCGTTAAGTTATACTGCATGCGCCCCACCACAGCTCAGCTCCGCTCTGGTGGAGCCCAGAGGTGCTCAAAGACGCATGCGCGGGAATGGCAGAAATACGAAAGTCAGATTAAAACTATTCATACTTGCAAGACAAACAGAAAACAAAAGCTTAATCTACTTATCTTTATTAATATTCTTTGTCAAGATATCTCCACTAACAGAATGAGCTTCTCTTCATCCATGTTGTCCTCCTGGTTTTCTGTCATATACGAAGACATACTTCGTCACCTACTACTAGCAATCGATGTTTATGAAACGTCGGCCTAAAACAACACGTGGTCTTGTTTAGCTTTAGCTGTGTGCGACGCACGTGGGACGTTAAGAGTGGCTCAAATACATTTATTAAACATTAGACAAGAAAATGAAAAACTCCTGTCCGATTGAGTAGCTCAAATTACAGGATTTAAAATGATTTTGTCGAGAAAACTCTTCAATAAACATTGGTTAAAACTTCAGGCCAAAGCCTGGTTTACCCAAAGATAGCAGATGAAATGTAAAAAGTTAACAATAAAAAAAGGAAACACCTTTAAAATTAGTTATCCTTACTAATTTGTCTCTGCACAAACAGACCTTATGAACGACAAACAGAAAACAAAAGCTTAATCTACTTATCTTTATTAATATTCTTTGTCAAGATATCTCCACTAACAGAATGAGCTTCTCTTCATCCATGTTGTCCTCCTGGTTTTCTGTCATATACGAAGACATACTTCGTCACCTACTACTGCAGGAAATAATAACATTTCAGAATTAAATAAGTTTAAACAAGTTTTGATTTTATTATGAGTATAATTTATGTATAAACACACACAATTATTTTAGACAACATATATGCATACATTTAAGTGAGATTATATTAATATAGCTATGCATACAAAGAAAAATCTAGTCTGTCTTTACTGATTTATTTTGAAAACTGGATGTTCTCCATGTTCGGTATATTGTTGTGCTTTGTTATTTGCTCTGGCGTCCGGCAAAATTCGATTCAGTCCTATTTTTGCCAGTGGACGATGCAGTGGAATTTAGGGGTTACTTCTGAATCTCATTGTGAAAAGGGAAGGGTTGCTTGTGGGTAATGTTATAAAAGTGTTACATATTTTTGTCAGCTTTACAAATGCTCTTCTACAACAAAAATGTTTAATGCAACCAAAGCCTCACCTTCTGTTTTGATTGCACTGCACCTTGAATTGCCTTGTATTGAAAGTGTGCTATAAAAATAAAATTGCCTTGCCTTGCTATACAATAAAGTTGTGCTTATTTTTTTCTTGATAATACAGGCAAGCACCTGTTACTAATCTATTTTTAACATGTAGTGTTAACATACTGGTACATTCCATTCTCCCTTAGTGTTGGTTACTATAATTTAACCAAACTGTATCACTGGAAAACAGCTAAAGGTGAAATCTGACTTATGTAGATCCTGACCTGTGCTTGTGATACATTTTTAAAAGAAAATTATTTTAACTTCCATTTACCGGCTGAGTTATAATATCACAAATTAATAATACTACCTGTTTACACTATGACTTGACAGGTACAATAATAACTCAATCATAAAATCATATGCTGTTGTACTTCATTTACACATTTCTCCAAGGATATCCTGTAGTGGACAGTATAATAGTGGTTCTGAAAAAGCCTCTAATGGAAACATTCAGGTTGTGCTTAAGGTATTTTTGTTTCAGGAAAAATAATTGTTTGCACATTCATAGCAAAAGGTCTGCATAGCAGATAAGGATAATATAACAAAGCTATAGATAGAGGTGAGTGCCTCTGCATTTTCAGAAATATTTCACATTTCACAAGTTTTTGTAATTCTGTAATCAGATAAAAAGGTTTTGTGTTCAAGCTAATGTACAGACATCAAATTAAATATTACACAGTTAGTATCTGCAATTTTACACAGATGGTAGGATTGTTCAAAACAATGCAGGTCTTTGTGAATAAGGTTTTGGTTTGGAAGGTTTGCTTCTTGTGGGTTGCCAGATTAGGCCTTCACCCACACACTTTACTAAAGCTCGGGGCTCGATTTAGCCACTCAGCAGGATTTCTTCCACCCGTGCCCACCCGTGTGTCATTGTTCAAAGCTTCATGTACACCTCTCTGTGCCAGAATAGCATTAACACACCAAACTTGTCCAATTTGCCCATCATGGGAGGTGACAGTCAAAAGCCTGAGGGTGGGAGGTCCCTGCTGTGTTTACGCAATCTGGCAACCCGCTGTCGCCCATCACCACCCCCTCAAATTCCACCATCGCCCCCTCCCCTCACTTTACAGTAACCCAGTTTTAACAAGAATTCAATAAAACGTTATTTTTTCCTATGTTGGGGGTGAGAAGATAGAAAAGACTAACGTTTATCTGAAAGGCGATGTCATACAAAATATACAATAACAGCTAATTTTTAAATTGTGTTTATTTATATATCTCCAGTTAATCAGTTTGATCTCAAGGGGGCTCTGATTGAATTAGCTAATTCGCCAGTTTCTAACCCATACTCACCCATCCGTTGACATCTTGTCCTACTTCTATCTCGTCAATTTACACAAAACCATTCATACCGATATACTCAGGGGCGTAGCACCAACTTTTGGCCCTGTGTACAAACTATCTTGCTGCGTACCCCTACCAAATACCACAGTGATACCAGTGTGCCCTGAATATCTTTAGGTGGAATATTTCCAATACCAGGTTTTGCTCCACCTTTCCTGGCTAGCATTTGAACACTAGTTTTCCTGTGTTTATCAGTAAGAGTTGGTGGTCATAATCCTGGGTCCTCTGACAATCCCTCATCAGTCTCTGAGAATCCCAGTCTCTCCTTCTCTTTCCTCTTAAGATCTGCCTCCCTGCTCCTGACTACCTTCATCACATTCTTCACCTTCCCTCTCATCAAGGAATATCAACCTTATCTTCTATTTCTGCCTCTGCTACAAGAGTAAAGGATATGGGACAGTGATACTGTACACATTTAAACTTTAAACTGTAATTACTAAGTGTTAAAACAGACAATTAATTCTGCTAAAAGCTAACCTTTTTTATTGTCATTGCTTTCACCTGGCCCTGATGAGGGACCTGCTGCTGCAGGGTCTGAAACTGAAAAATATGGCTTCAAATGGTTGCTAAAATATCTTTGAATGTCACAACACATTTTTTAAAAGTGTAGGGTACGTACAAGTTAATCGATGACTTTATTTACCTGTTTAAATTAAATGCAGACTATAGAATCACAGGGGTAAACTAACCGCCAAACTTGACATTCAGTCTTTGAGTTTTAAAATAAGTCATTTTCAATCATTAAGATGTGCATTAAACTGAGAACAATCCCGTATTTCTTGTATGAGCATGCAGGATCTAATTTGCATAATAATGTTGTAAAATAGGCGCTAACGATTGGTGATTTTGCAGGTGTTAGATTTTGACAATGGTGGAAAATGTAGGGTGCTTTCATGTAAACTTCTGACTCTGGCTGCAGTAGTAGAGGAGACAAGCAGCTGCTTGGAGCTGCAGTGTTGAGCTCCCAGCTTCGCCTATCTCTGCTTCTCACTCTTTATTTACCCAGAATCATTGTTTAATCGCTATGTAGTGTGTGATATTATAAAGTATTGCTATAATACGCAAATAAAGTGCAAACATAAATGTATGCTATTTTACCTGGAGTAGATATTCATGTTAAAACAATGTCAATGCTCGATTATGCATTTGGAGCTCACCTTTCTTTTCACCAAACTGAGGGAAGAACTGCTATTCCTTATTTGCCTTTCTCTCTTTAATCTTTCATGTTATACAAATGTTAGTGCATGTATATAAAACTGACTACTAGTGTTCTCTTAGAGTAATTCGGCTTCAATTCAATTAAATTCAATTCAGTTTATTTATATAGCGCCATTTCACAACAGATGTCATCTCAAGGCACTTTACAAAAAGAGTTATTACAATACAATGTTTAGTGTAGAAATTACAGAACCACAGAAGATTGCGTCGTGGAATTCTCAGCAATCCCTCATACTGAGCAAGCATGCAGCGACAGTGGGAAGGAAAAACTCCCTTTTAACAGGAAGAAACCTCCGGCAGAACCAGGCTCAGCACAAGCGGTTATCTGCCGCGACCGTCTGTGGCTTGGAGAATACATAACAGAGACACAGAAAGAGCAATAGAACTGATGCAGAAGTTTGTTGCAGGACGTGGAGAATTTTCCGTCACTGCAATGCCATCTTAGTCAGGGTCGTCAAGCAGGGCTAATCCGGAGCACCTACTATAATAGAAAACAGGTTAGTGCTTGAATTGACAGCACATCATGCAGTTGGGGAGAAGTAGGAGAGAAAGTAGGAACAGACCCTAATAATGTCCTCCAACAGCCTAGCCTAAAGCAGCATAGCTACTAACATTAACCTGTCTCCTAGCTACTAGGAGACCTGGCTACCAACACTCTGTCTGAGTCCTCCTGATCGAGGCTCAGCCCGTGGACGGTGTAGGGCCGGTAACGGCCCCCGTCATGCCGGGGTCTTCTCGGAGTCGGGTTGTTTGAGAATGCAGCCCAAAGTGGGTGGTAAACTCCATCTAAGGCTAAATACCGTCACGAGACCGATAGTCGACAACTATCTTAAGGAAAAATAGACAGAACTATCTTAAGGAAAAATAGACAGAACTGAGAGGACAGAGTTGAAGAGGGCGAGAAACGTTTAAGAGATAAACGGGTGGGGTCCGCACAGTCTGCCCGGGGGATTCAACCCGGCAGGTAATGGGCGGCCGCACTGTGCGGGAGGATCCCCTTGAGGGACCTCTCTCCGGCGCTGGCTGGCCCCCGTGGGGCGCATTTCTTCCGCGGCGGTAAGCCGCGACCGGCTCCGGATCTTTACCTGGCTTACATTAATCTATCTCTACCTAGCTACTCTACCTCTTCCTATCTCTTCCTAACTTTTGACACTCTGCCTGACTACTAACATTAACCTGTCTCTTCCTATCTACCTGTCTGACCTGACTCTAACTACCTATAAACATATCTCTAACTGTAAGCTTTGTCAAAGAGGAAAGTTTTTAGCCTAGTTTTAAAGATAGACAAATTGTCTGCTTCACGAACCAACCCTGGGAGCCGGTTCCATAGGAGGGGAGCCTGATAGCTGAAAGATCTGCCACCCATTCTACTTTTAGAAATCCTAGGAACTACCAGTAAACCTGCAGTCTGAGAGCGAAGGTCTCTGTTAGGAACATATGGAACAATCAGGTCTCTTATGTATGATGGAGCTAGATTATTAAGGGCTTTATATGTCAGAAGGAGGATCTTGAATTCTATTCTAGATTTTACTGGGAGCCAGTGAAGAGAAGCTAAAACAGGGGAAATGTGATCTCTTCTTTTAATATTCATCAGAATCCTAGCAGCAGCATTTTGAACTAACTGAAGACTTTTAATTGTATTCTGTGGACTACCTGATAATAGACAGTTACAGTAATCCAGCCTTGAAGTAACAAAGGCATGGACTAGTTTTTCAGCATCACTCCTGGACAGGATGGTTCTAATTTTTGTAATATTCCTAAGGTGAAAAAAGGAAATCCTACAGACTTCTTTAATGTGAGATCTAAATGACATATCTTGGTCAAAAATGACACCGAGGTTTTTTGCTTTATTACTGGAGGCTAATTTAATGCCGTCCAGGTGAAGGGGCTGACTAAGTAGTTTCTTTTTCAGAGCTTCTGGTCCAAAGACGACAACTTCTGTTTTATCAGAATTTAGAAGCAAGAAGTTTAGAGTCATCCAAGTTTTTATGTCTTCCAGACATGCCTGTAGTCTACCTAACTGATTGGATTCATCAGGATTTATGGATAGATATAGCTGTGTATCATCTGCGTAACTATGGAATTTTATCCCATGCTGCCTAATTATTTTACCAATAGGAAGCATATATATAGTAAAGAGAATCGGCCCAAGCACTGAACCCTGTGGTACTCCGCAAGTAACTATTGAGGTTGAGGAAGATCTATTGTTTACCTGAACAAACTGAAATCTGTTAGACAAATAAGATTTAAACCAACCTAGTGCTGTTCCTATTATACCGACACTTTGAAGCCTTTCTATGAGAATATTGTGATCAACAGTGTCAAAGGCAGCACTGAGATCTAACAGGACCAGAATGGTCACCAGTCCATTGTCTGAGGCTATGAGAATATCATTAGTAACCTTCACCAGAGCTGTTTCAGTGCTATGATGAGCTCTAAAGCCTGACTGAAACGTCTCAAACAGCTCATTATTGTTTAAATGCTCACATATCTGGTGTGCAACTATTTTCTCAAGAATTTTAGATAAGAAGGGAAGATTAGATATCGGTCTATAGTTAATTAAGTCGTTTTGATCAAGAGAGGGTTTCTTAAGTAGAGGTTTAATTACAGCACTCTTAAACACCTGTGGTACATATCCATTGACTAAGGATAGATTCATTATATTTAAAATTGGAGCAGCGATCAGAGGGAAAACTTCTTTTAAGAGTTTAGTTGGGATTGATTCTAAAACGCAAGTTGAAGGTTTTAGATGAAGCTAATAATTTTAGTACATCACAAAGTACTACTAAAGTACTAGTTCCTCCCATAGTCCTAAAACATGACTGTTAGGTTAATGAGTTTTTCTAAATAGTTCTTGGGTGTGAGTGTCTTTGTAAAGAGGCCTTAATAAAATGGGGTTGAATGAAGCACAGCGGTGGTCGGGCTTTCTAACAGCCACATTTCAGCTGCAGGGAGAGAGCAGCGATCAGTGATGACACCGTTACAAATACAATGATAATTTGCTGGGAGAATGGAAACATCTCCATCAAAGTCTTGCTCTTGAAGGCGGTGGTTTTGGTTAGGGCTTGGTTTTCAATAAATCTCCATAAATACAAGAAAATAAATCAATACCTATGAGATCTACTTAGAAAGTAACCATAAAAAATTATGAATTGTTGCTCAACACCAGAGGAACACAACACTCCAATTTATTTAAAAAAAAACATGTAATATTTCTATAAAATATGATTTTTTCTTAATAACTTCCAGTTCATGTGACCACATGTCAATCTTGAAATTGCTTAGTACATCTAAAGAACCAAACAAAACAATTTATATATATATATTACATTAACATTTTACTCTAATATTACAGGTTTCCCTTCAATAGCTTTCAGGTAATGTGACCAAGTGACATGAAATCAATCCTAAAATGTCTTACTACAACCATACTGTGCAATGTTACAAACAGATTTGAAAAACTTAAATACCAATTTTCCTCTGTTTCTTTTTGCCGATATTTGTTAATGAAAAGTGTGTGATAATGTAGTTATATTTAATTTTTGTAATCTTTTTCTGCATACAGCTTCAATCGGTTTGAGTCAAGTTCAAATACCAAATGTTCTAAAATACTGTATATTGTGTTTTTTTATTATTCGTCATTAATTCATAACAGTATTTGACGTTATAGATATAATAGAAAGTGACCGCATTATAGAACAAAAAAATAATTCCGCAGTCACTTTGCTGAGGAACAAATTATTTTACAGTATAGTAACTGAGTTACTAACTCAATTACGTTTTGGAAAAAGTTATGTATAACTATAACTACGTCCTTTTTTCATTTAAGATGCCCAACACTGGTCATAACCATATTTTTCTTCCGGATATTTTAAGCAGATTAACACTCAATAAAGTAGATCATGTGTTCTGATGAGGGAAGTTTTTCCTCTCAAAATTACCTTTTAGAAATAATAACCTTTAAGCAGACCTTAAACATACTTTGATAGTATGTTAGAGTGATGTAAAGATCTAACCTCAGGTGTTGGTTTCATGAGCTGTAACCTGAAGATAATAACTAATCGAAATGAAGGCTTGAAGACATCAGTTTTTGTAAAATTAAGCTATACTTAATTTCTTAGTGAATAAAATTACGAACTAATTAATTTTCATATATAATGAATATCACTTTAGAATTAAACTAATCCTTTGTTGTCAATGCAGTAAAGAAACATTCCCCCGACAGCTATGAAACAAGTAACTGTCACTCCAAAGTGTACCACAGTAGCCAGATCCCTTTTGTCTTTTCTAGAATAACAACTCTAATTCATGTCCAGTAAATTTTAAAAGGGATGCAATTCAATTCAATTAAACCCAAAAAGACTTTATTGATCCCACATGGACAATAAATGCTGTTGTAGCTCTAACAATAATTGTTTAATTAATTAATTGTTTTAGATCATTATGGCTGTAGGCAGTAAGGATTTCCTGTAGCGGTTTGTGTTGCAGAGAAACTGAAAAAAACTCCAGCTGAAGACTATTTTTGCAGAATAGTATAATGCAGATGATAATCAGGGTTGTGAATTATCTTTTTTATTTTATGAAGAATCCTTCTTCTCTTTTCTTTCTTTACATCTTAGGTAAATATAGAAACCATCTTCTCTTCCTTGTGTTGCAGTTAGGGTCAAAATTCATTATCCAACTCATTATGATCATACTAATATAAAAATATATAGACAGACACAATAAAGTCTGATAATATGAGGGATTGCTGAGAATTCCACGACGCAATCTTCTGTGGTTCTGTAATTTCTACACTAAACATTGTATTGTAATAACTCTTTTTGTAAAGTGCCTTGAGATGACATCTGTTGTGAAATGGCGCTATATAAATAAACTGAATTGAATTGAATAATAAAGTCCTGTTTATCAGAAAAGGAATAGTCTGTGGGTGCAGTGCCTATAAGGAGTATTCTGAAAATCCCCTTGGATATGTTTTTTTTTTTTTTTTTTGCTTTTCGCAATCCATCATAGTCAACAGCATTTCTTTCTTGAAAAAAAATATCCGTCTTTAATTCAGAAGTCTACAATGCGTAAAATACAGATCACATGAATGTAGTGAATGTGTCTCAAGGGATTGAGGACATGGAGAGGACATAAATGCCATGACTGGGTGTGTGACTGAATACATAAACTTCTGTGTGGACAACATTGTCCCCTCCAGAACAGTGACATGCTTCCCTAATAACAAACCATGGATCACCAGTGAGCTGAAGGAACTAATGAACAAGAAAAAAAGACCCTTCAGGGAGGGAGATAGGGAGTTATTAAGAAGTATACACAAGCAACTAAAAGTCAAGATCAGAGACAGCAAAGCTTACAGAAAGAAGCTGGAGAACAAACAACAGAGGAAAAATATAAGAGATGTCTAGTCTGGAATGAAAAAGATCACAGGCTTTACGTACAGGAAGGACTGGATAGATGGAAGGGTGGATAGTGCCAATGAACTGAACACATTCTTCAATAGGTTCAGTTCAGGAACAAGCTCATCATCCTCGTCTCCTATTTCCATCCAGAGAGACATCCGACTCTCCTCTGACCCACACCTGTCCTGTCACCCCTCAGATGTTTTATCTTCCACCTCAGTCATGAACTCTTCTTCTTCCACAACTTTGTCTTTGAACAAGTCAGGAGATTCCATTACCCCCTTTACCTCACCTTCCCACTTATATTTTTCTAAAAGTCAGGTGAAGAGGCAGTTGGAGAAACTGAACCAGAACAAGGCTGCAGGTCCAGATGGTGTCAGCCCCAGAGTCCTGAAGACCTGTGCAGAGCAGCTCTGTGGGATTCTGCAGCACCTATTCAACCTTAGCCGGAATCAAGAGAAGGTTCCAGTGTTGTGGAAGACATCCTGCTTTGTTCCAGTATCAAAGAAAACTCACCCATCAGTCATCAATGACTACAGACCTGTTGCCCTGACATCCCACATGATGAAGGTCCTGGAGAGACTCTTGTTGCCCCACCTGAGTAAGCAAACTAGAACCTATCAGGACTCCCTGCAGTTTGCTTATCACCATGGAGTTGGTGATACAGAAGGCTGATTCTGTTATGGGGACGACTGTGGAACAACAGGAGATAATGATGCAAAGAAGGATTCTTCATAAAATTAAAAAGATCATGGACAACCCTGAGCATCCTCTCCATGAGACAGTCCTACAACAACAGAGTATCTTCAGTCGGAGGCTTCTTCAGTTCCGCTCAACACAGACCGCTACAGGAAATCCTTTCTCCCCACAGCCATCATGGTCTCCAACAATTCCTTGAAAAATTAATTAATGAGCTACAAGAACAATTAATTTCCCTCTGGGATCAATAAAGTATTTTTGAATTTGAATATAAAGTATGGAAGATTGTTTAATTTCCATTTTGAATGACACATACTCAAATGATGGAAAAAACCCAAATGACAGTTTGTGGGTCAATATATTGTCTCTGAAAATGGCACAAACACCCCCTCCCCTCCTGTTTTGGCGTGTTTCAGACATAAAATTGAAATGAGATGGACTACACTCAATCAAAACTGCATGCCAGTGTTTTTGTTGTGCCACGTTTCAGTTAAAAACGTAAAATTTAGATTGTAAGAGGAAATTAATCAATTTACTAAAAATGACTTGTTGTTTTTAACGATCTGGCATTGACATGTTTGAGATTTATCTATGTTTGAGTAGATGGAATCTTTTTGCAAGGGATATGGATTAAATGTCTTTGATTACTCAGTCTGACTGTCCCTCTGTTATCTAATCTACGTGGTTTGACAGTACTGATTGTTTTAGAAGAGCACACTCCCTCTTTGGACCTCTGGTTGGTTCTGAGTTTGCTAAGTATGGTAGCAACGCAGAGGCCCTTAACGTCCTAGACAGCAGCAGTGAAGCTGCTGGAGGTAACAGCTGTGGGCACCGGTGGTGGGGGCCGAGCTGGGGAGACCTTTGTTGTTGAAAAAGGCAGTAGTGGGGCATGACACTTCTTTGGGGACAAGGGCTTTGATTTTGACATGACTGGAGTGAGGGGAACCATTTTAATCCCATATTGTACCAAGTTTTCAAAGTGGTTGGGAAATCTCATAGGTGACTCTGGAGACACGAACGATCCTGAAAAGTCTCTGGAAGACGTAGATGTAGCAGTTGGGTTCCAGGACGGTGGTGGAATCGATGAGAGTGGTCCTGTGATTGAATTATTTAATGTTGATGCGGGTGGTGCTGCAGCTGAGCTTTTCCTCTGAGATTCAGATGTAGGTGGTGCTGCTACTGTGGAATATTTTCCTGTTAATACAGACGGTGCTGAGTCCCCCCCCCCCCCCCCCGAAATACAGGTGGTGCTGCAGGTGAGTTTTCCCTTGTGAAGCAAGGGCAGGTATTGCAGCTGCTGCCGGGTCCATTTCTTTTAGCGCAGATGGTGGTGCTGTGGCTGAATCCTTTGCGGTCGATGCTGTAGATGCTGATGATATTACTCCAACTGAATCTTTTGTCGGGGATGCAGGCCAAGCCTTTGCTGGAGAGCCTGGAGCTCTTATCTGGCTCCTCTCTGCTCTCTTCTGCAGCTTTGGCCTTCCCTGATTCCATAGAACATGGAGGAGGTTATCTGTCAGTCGTCTCACTCCACCTCTGCTCAAATGTGGGCCATTTGCTTTAAACAGAGCATCGCGTTGCCAGAACAGATTAAAGTTCTCTATAAAATACAGTCCTCTTAACTCACATACTTTGGACAGCCATGTATTCAACTGAAACAGCCGTGAGAATTTGTTTATCCTCCGATCGATGTTTGGGATAGGTCCACTGATAAAAATTTGTATTCCCTCTTTGTCCAGACAATCAAGTCTCTAAAAAAGTTTATTAAAGTTTTTCTTTCAAGATTTCAGACTGTTTATTTCATATGTCCACTGCACCAACATGTATTACCATTTGTTTAATCCCAGGGTTATTTGTAATTTCCTTGTTTAGAACATCTGTGATGTCAGAAACTGTGGCACTGGGATGGCTGCTAACAATTATGTTCATGTTCCTGTTTGCGCACTATTGAAGAATAGTATATCTAATTATCAGGTCAGGAGTTCTGAAGCGCCCACCCCCCACCCCTGCGCAGAGGCGCACATCACATTAACCAATGTGATGTAATGTGATGTAAGACCGTTCTGGTCAGGGAGGAACAAATAACACAGACAGGGACGGATCATGACAGTACCTCCCTCCCAAGGTGCGCCTCCTGGCGCACCAAGCAGGAACCTCAAGCCAGGACGGGAGGAGGGGGTCCAGGACGGAGGGACGAAACCACAGAAGACCAATGAAGTGGCGGCCGACGACGTGGGTGCCAGACTCGAGGAGGCCGGCGACGTGGGTGCCAGAATCGAGGAGGGCAGCGGAGAGGGCCCAGCAGGCGAGGAGGCCAGCGACGAGGGACCGTCAGACGAGGAGGCCAGCGACGAGGAACCAACAAACGAGGAGGCCGGCGACGAGGAACCATCAGACGAGGAACCCACCGACGAGGAACCATCAGACGAGGAGGCCGGCGACGAAGAACCAACAGACGAGGAACCCACCGACGAGGAGACCGGCAACGAGGGACCGGCAGACGAGGAGGCCAGCGACGAGGAACCCACCGATAAGGAGGCCGGCCACGAGGAACCCACAGACGAGGAGGCCAGCAACGAGGAACTTTGAGCGTAGCAGGCCGGCGGCGTAGAACCTTGTGCCTTGGAGGCCGGCGGCGTGGAGCCTTGAGCCTTGGAGGCCGGCGGCGTGGAACCTTGCGGTGTGCAGTCTGGCAAAGCTGTTCCTTGCGGTGTGGAGTCTGGTGAAGCTGTACCTTGCCATGCAGAGTATGGCGGAGCTTGACCTTGCGATGTGGAGTATGGCGGAGCAGAACCTTGTGGTATCGAGTATGGCGGAGCAGAACCTTGCGGTGTGGAGTATAGCGGAGCAGGACCTTCCGGTGAGGAGTATGGAGGAGCAGAACCTTGCGGTGTGGTGTATGGCAGAACAGAACCTTGCAATGTGGAGTATGGCGGAGCAGAACCTTGCGATGTGGAGTATGGCGGAGCAGAACCTTGCGATGTGGAGTATGGCGGAGCTTGACTGTATGATGTGGATTATGGCGGAGCAGAACCTTGCAATGTGCAGTATGGCGGGGCTTGATCTTGTGGTACGGAGACTGAACCATGGAGTGCTGCTGAAGCAGGCTGAAGCTGCTGAAGTTGCCTGGAGTGCTGCTGAAATTGGCTGGAGTGCTGCTGAGAAAGAAGCTGGTTGCTGGACTGCTGGGGGCTGAAGGAGCTTAACCTTGTGGCGTGGAGTCTGACGAAACTGCAACCTGAGCTCAGGTGGAGGCCTGTTTCCCTGAACACCCTTGGAAGAGGCAGAAACCGGAGAAGTGTTCGCCAGAACACCCTCGGCAGAGGCAGGAACCAGAGGTGTGTTCCCCTGAACACCGTTGGCGGAATCAGGAACCCGAGGCGTGTTCACCCGAACACCCACGTAGGAATCAGGAGCCCGAGGCGTGTTCTCCAGAACACCCTCGGAGAAGTCAGGAACCCGAGGAGTGTCCACCCGAACACCCTCGGCGGAGGCGGGAACCAGAGGCGTGTTCTCCAGAACACCCTCGGAGGAATCAGGAACCCGAGGCGTGTTCTCCAGAACACCCACGGAGGAATCAGGAACCCGAGGCGTGTTCTCCAGAACACCCACGTAGGAATCAGGAACCCGAGGCGTGTTCTCCAGAACACCCTCGGAGGAAACTCGGAAGCGAGGCGCATCCGTCTGGACGCCCCCGGCGGAGGCTCGGAAACGAGATGCATTCGTCTGGACGCGCTCGGCGGAGACTCGGAGGCGAGGCGCATTCGTCTGGACGCCCTCGGCGGAGACTCGGAGGCGAGGCGCATCCGTCGTATCCGTCTGGACGCCCTTGGCGGAGACTCGGAGGCGAGGCGCATCCGTCGTATCCGTCTGGACGCCCTTGGCGGAGACTCGGAGGCGAGGCGAATCCGTCTGGACGCCCTCGGCGGAGACTTGGGCTGCGGCCTGCTGCTGGCAGCTGCGGAGAGGAGTCCTGGAACCGTCACTGGAATGTCAGGGGTCACAGGAACCGTCACTGGAATGTCAGGAGTCACAGGGACCGTCACTGGAACGTCAGGAGTCACATGGACTGTCACTGGAACGTCAGGAGTCACAGGGACCGTCACTGGACCGTCAGGGGTCACGGGGACCGTCACTGGACCGTCGGGGGTCACGGGGACTGTCTCTGGAACGTCAGGAGTCACTGGGACCGTCTCTGGAATGTCAGGAGTCATTGGGGGCCGTCTCTGGAACGTCAAGGGTCGCAGGAACCATCTCTGGAGCAGGAGCAACGACTGGAACCACCATTGGAGTAGGAGCGAGAATGGGAACCGGGTCTGAGGACCCGAACTCCGGACCATACTCAGGAGAACTGGGTTCTGGATCACACTCTGTCCGGGGTTCCGGGTGAGCCTCTGAAGAACGCTCAGAAATTTTCTCTATAAAGCTCTCTGGCTTTGAAACAGTCTTTAAAGGAAACTTGGACTTAGAAACAGTCTCTACAGGGAACTCGGGCTCAGAAACAGTTTCTATAGAGCTCTCGGACTCAGAAACAGTCTCTATAGGGAACTTGGGCTCACTGCTGATGGAGTCCGCTGGAGGAGTGCAGGTTGAGGCTGATTGGAAATGAGGATGAGGTGGACTTCCTTATACTTGGGCCAAGGCTGCTCATTTATTCCACTCAGCCTCGACCCAGAAACTGGTCAAACCGGTCTCATTAAAGAGCAGTTTCCATGGTCTGAGAAGCTCCATTATTTCCTCTCCCCACAGTGGAGTCTTTCAGGTTCCTAGGATCCACCATCACACGGGACCTGAAGTGGACCTCACACATCAACATAATAAGGAAAAAGGCCCAGCAAAGGCTGTACTTTCTGCGTCAGCTCAGGAAGTTCAACCTGCCCCAGGAGCTGCTGATCATCTTCTACACAGCAATAGTCCAGTCTGTCCTGACCTCATCCATCTCTGTCTGGTTCGGATCCGCCACCAGGCAAGACAAGGACAGACTGCAGAGAACAGTCAGGACTGCAGAGAGGATCATAGGAACCGATCTTCCCTCCATTCAGGACCTATTCCGGGCCAGGGTCAGGAAGCGGGCCAGGAAAATCACCTCTGACCCCTCACACCCTGGCCACAATCTGTTTAGGCTCCTCCCCTCAGGTCGGCGTTACAGAGCGTTGTACGCCAAAACCACCCGACACAAAAACAGTTTTTTCCCCCAGGCTGTCGCTCTGACGAACTCTGTCTAGTCACAGTGTGTGAGTGCACTCACATAACAATAAACTATAACTCTGCACTTCTGTACATACTCACTGTAAAATAACCCCGGCTTGGTGTATATATTATCCTTTATTATTTACGATCTGATATTTATTTGTATTTTTACTTATTTTTGTTCATATTTTTATTTTTTTTATTTTTTTATTTTATTTCACTTATTCAAGTTCTGTACTGGAGGAAAAAGTTTGCCGGAGTCAAATTCCTTGTATGTGACATACTTGGCCAATAAACTGATTCTGATTCTGATTCTTCAGCTGATATTCTTGCCCATGGTGAGCTTATAGCAGCCACTTTATCCAAAAAAAGTCTGATGGAGCTATGCAGGGCTGGCAGGCCAAGAGCAGTTGAGTCCAGGAGATTAGCTCCGCCCAGGAACAGTGCCGGTGCTTGGTCATGCTGATTAGGTAGAGGAGGCAGACCCAAGGCTGACTGCCGACAGTGGGAGCGAGCCACAGCTGTTGAGTTGCAGCTGGGAGGAGCCTCAAGTGGAGCGGCGAGAGTAACGGAGCAGGAAGCCGAAGGCTGCAACCCCGAGAGGGATGCGAGGACCATCCAGGAGCCGATGACCTGGCGCCAGAGGAAATCTCCGCCGAAGAATCGCCATCTGGATGGGTCCACTCGGGAGCGCGGACAGAGGAAGCGGAGCTTCCCCGGAGCGAACACGGAGCAGCTCGGCGACACCTCCTTCCTAGACGCCGGGAAGTAGGTTGAGGTCCAATCCCAGAGGGTTCAGAGATGGGCGGAGGACCAGTGGAAGGAGCCAGGAACGACGCCCGGTCGGACCAGGAAGTAGAAATCAGGGTCGAAACCAGCGCTCTCTGGCCGCCGTCGTAGAGATCCAGCTCTTCGTCCTGGAGTTCAGTGGAGAAATCCGGGAAGCCGTCATCGTCCTCCGAAGAATCATCATCCATAGGGGCGAGGAGGAACGCTGGGGAAACAGCAGCCATGTTCCCAGGAGGACGCTCAGGAGCGACACGATGGCTTGAGACCCGAGGAGCGTGGAAGCCGCCCACCTCACGACGGCGGGGCCTAACACCGGGCGGACAGAGAGCCAGCCGGGATCCACAAAAAGGTGAGTCCGACTAGAGTCCTTTATTTATGCTCCAGTCCATAGGTTCCTTGAAGTGGGTGTAACCCTGCTCCGCTGGGTCCAGCTGGTCAGGTCGTACTGTCAGGGGTTGGGGGTAGAATGAGGACACAGATGCGGAGCGACGTTTGTGGCTCTTACTGCCCATGTTTATTAATAGTCCAAAAGCAAAACGAGAAGCACGGAGAAGGCGACAACGAGAACTAGGGGAGATAACGACAACAACGACCCGATGAGGACAAACTGATACAGAAGGGCATATATACTGTGGGGTGGGTAATCAGGAAAAGAAGAACACCTGGGAGCAGAAAACACGGGGAGGCCTAATAGGACACACGTGAAACCAACTAGGGCTAATCAACACAGACAGACGGGGAAGAAACAAACAGGGAGGAACAAATAACACAGACAGGGACGGATCATGACACCAGGATATCTCTATCCTTGATACTTTGCACAGTTTTTCTTCCCATCTTTGTTTTCACTTCTGGTTCTCTATTTCTCTCTTTGCTCATTATTCTCAGCTTCTGAGAGAGGTAAATATCTGTTTGTTAACTTTATTCGTGGAAAAAAAAAGAATGATTAAAAATTGACTAAAGAGGGAAGCAGCAAGAGCAATATGAAAACACGTCTGCACTCTTGAGAAGCAGGAAGCAGTTCAACAGGAAGCAAAGCTGCATGGGTAGGGTATTCCACAGCCTGTCCCCCTTAGTTTTTAAGTGAGCACGAGGAATTACTAGAAAGTTCTGCGGTTGAGAACCAAAGATCTCGAGCAGGACAGTGTTTTGTTAAAAGCTGACACAGGTATACTGGAGCTTGTCAATTCAAATCCCTATATGTCAGACCCAAAACTTTAAAACAGATTCTTAAATTCACTGGGAGCCACTAAAGGGAGTATAAAACCAGGGAACCAGGATAACCTAAGAAGCCCTAACTTAGGTTATCCTTTATAATAAAGGAAGGTTTTCAGCATTGTCCTAAAAGTAGACTTGGTGTCTGGCTGACAGTCAAAAGTTGCATTCACACTGCACATTTGGTCTGCGTCAGCCAACGCATTCAACGGATGAAGTTTGACGTATGTACTTTTTGGCTTACATAGCCTGCTTCTGAGGAAAAAACAACGCATGGGCAGGGCTTCCTCTGTTAACGCACCTTCTGAAGTTTCTGAACTATGGTGGATCGTAATGAGAGAGTGACTTGGCTTTATTAGCTAGATAAAGCTAGACAACGTTGACATCGGGTGCATCAGTGCCTACTATTCAGATGCGTTCTGAGTTCGGGGAGTTTAAACATTTGCTCTAGGAGCTGCGTATGGATTAGGTTCGCTTTCAGTGCTACTTCCGTCTGTCCTGCACCTAATTTTACGACCTCCTCGGCCGCATCGGAGTTTAAATCTCCTACCAGGACTCCAACTACAGGTTCTCTGTTCCTCTTTAGGAGCGCCTGTCCATCTGTCTTTGGTAAGTGTTATTTTTGATTTTTTAAATCTGCGTTTGTTGAAAATATTTTCACTGGACCCGCGCTTCATTCAAGATACGTATATAGTGACATAACTACTGTGAGATGCTCTGATTGGTTGCCGCACTGCGTTAACTCCGTTGGATCCATCAAAAGTTCTGCTTGCTGAACTTCTGTGACGCATGCGTTGGTACGTTGCCGTATGAAACGCAAGCGTCGTTGACGGAGCCAACGTACTCAACGCAACGCAGAGCCCTTGACGGACCTCTGACGTACTCCACCATAGACTTTACATGTAATCTTGCGGCAGCTCACGCTGCCGTATGGGCTTGGTCTTAATGCGGCATAAAGCTGGTCCCACAGGAGAGGAGCCTTCAGAAATATAATTCGTAAAACCTAAGATGTAAAATAAAATGTCGTGAATGACAGCTTCTATACCACATTTTGTAAAAAAATTACATTTCCATTCAAGTATTTTGCACTGTTAAAGTGAGCTGGTTTTATATTTAAAAACGAATGTTACATTTGTCTGCCTTGCAAATATTTCCCAGTTTTATTCTGTTTGACAAATCCTATTCTACTTGGTGTGTATCTTTTTGGAGGGACATAAATTAGGAAGCTATCCTGCTGTTCTGTGCTATGCGGCCAAAATACAATCAGCTCAAGCCAACAAAAATGAGACTGTTTCTGCATCTACAAAGACTCTATTTTTAGTCCAAGATATTTTTTCCAATTGATCATGTCCATAGCAAGAGATAATTTCCCTGAAAGTGGGGGGCTCAAGTTTAATTTGGTTGGGTGGGGTAAAGAATTGGATGCACGAGATGATAAAGTGGAGTGGGATGGAAGCCTGGTAAGGAGTGGGAAATTATTTTAAAACCTAAATTTAAGCATATACACTATTGTGGGCGGAATTGATAGAGTTGTTCTTACTGCTGGTCAAAATAAAGAGTTTTACTCTGTTTTTACATCTCATTTTCATAGCTTAGAAACTAGCAAACCATTGTACTAGGAGTCATAATGTAACCCAAGTAACAGTTTAACAAAGAATAAAGGAAAATAAAATTGTAACAGAGGAACATTTATATTGGGTACGACAGCAATTCACTGTCAATGTTTATCACTTGATATTAAAATCCCTTTCACATCCACTCTGCATGAATGTTAATTTGTCACTCTAAAGAAAAGCAAAGTCCTCAATTAAGGCAGTTGCAATTAACTTAATGGTAGAAAATGTGCTCTTATGAGAACTCACATTAGCAGAACACAACTTAATGACATTGCATAGAGCAGATTGAAATTTAAATATTGAAGTAGAAACATACACCTCACAGTCTTGTCTCAGTTTGTGTATTACAATACCACAAGCAAACTTTTACGGGTCTCTTAAAGGGATATTTAAACCGTAAGTAAAAATTAGTCTGTTTTCATATTAGCCAGAGTTAGGTAAGCGAGAGAAAAAAGCATTTTTTAACAATTCCCCTGATCTGACGCCAGCACATTTGCTTTAGCTTAGGATAAACCAATGCAATGCACTTTAAACCAATGCAATGCACTTTACTACCTGTGCAGCCCCATGACAATCAGTAGGTCGCGGGAGAGTCTACACTACCTCGGATGGCCACTAACATTATCCTTTTCGAGGGATTTTGTATATTCCCTGACATAACATAAACTTATTGGCAAAAGTAAAACGGACAGATATAAAACACAGACCTTTTGGAGCCATGTTGTAGTAGTTTTTTCCCACTTATTGTTGCGTTTACTGACAAAACCACGTGTGATTTTGCTGAGCTCACATGATTTTGGGCTCTCTTGGTGACAGCTGCTTCCATGCTGCTACATGCTGCTGACGCCACCTGTGGAAGATGCCAAGCAGCACAATACGCGAGTAAAACGTGCTACTCCTGTAACATGCTGCTAACACGTCCAGTGGAAAGCCCGGGTTACAGTGTGTTCACACCAAACGCGTTTGAAGCATACAGAGTCAGGTTTACATGTAAAGTCAACGGAGAAGTGCGCTGAAGGGCGAACAGTGGTCCCGCGTTACGTCAGTCGCAGATTTGCATTGTGAACATGCTTTTCTGCCTTATTCGTGCGACCGATTAGCGCACTGCATTTTATGTGGTTCATTTTTTGTATTCGCGCTGGATCAGCGTTTTTGCATCTACCACTGAAGTTGAAAAAAAAAATGTTTGCATTTACAGCATTTCACTGCAAGCTCACGCATATTACAGTGTGTTCACAACAAATGGGTTTGAAGCATCCAGTCAGGTTTACATATAAAGTCAACGGAGAAGCACGCTGAAGCGCGAGCAGATTTGTGTCTTGGAAACGCTTTTCTGCCTTATTTGCACGACCGATTAGCACACTGCATTTTGTGTGCCTTTTGTGTATTCGCGCGGGACCAACGTTTTTGCATCTTCCACTGAAGTTGAAAAAAAAGAATTCCGGCTTCAAATCGCGCCGCATCAACCAATCAGGTACCTGGTGACACAGCATCAGCACGACATGAAGGAATACTGATCAACACTGTAACTGATAATTCTGAGCTATATGTCACAGCAGCTGTTTTCTATACAGAGAAAGGAATAAAAAAAGAAATATTATAAAGAGGTTAAACTATTGAGACAGGAAAGCTCTTAAGAGGTTTGTGCATGGCTCTTAAAAGAGATGTTGTGGTTGCAAAGGCCTCGCTCTCTCTGCCGAGAAGTGAGTCAAGAACAGCTTCCTCACCCGAACAGTCTCTCTGGAGGAGTAAATTAGACCCAGGCCTGGCAATACGTCTACCATAGCACATCCCACACCACTCACATATTATATTATACACTATTACTAACTGCAGACAGATGGACAGCCGCTCAGCATTGTAATTGGTGTCTTGGTGGATGATACTTGGACCTATCTGGGACAACAACTCCTTGAACTGGACCTGCCGATGCGGCGAGTGGCCAGTGTTTATTGATCCCTCCGCCACTCGAATGGGTCTTTAGCTCTCCCATACCGATCCCCCGCTGGAGCGGTCCCAGCTCCGCCTGAGGCCAGGCTGGACATGTGATGCGGTCAGCTTGGAAACTAGAGAACACTATTAGCCGCGGTCCACATGCTGGCCTAGATGGAGATGGGGCCCCGCTCACAGGTTGTAGATCCCTCCACCGCGCTCAACTGGGTCTTTAACCCAGTTGAACCCAGTTAACTGGGTCTCCCCAATTCCCCGCAGGAAAGGTCCCAGCTCTGCCTGAGGGCAGGCTGAACATTTAATGTGTTCAGTTTGGAGACCAGAGTCTACTGGGAAAAACGAAGGATTAGAGGGAGAAGGAGGAGGCCAGCCAACTGCTACGGCGCGGTTCCGGTCAAGGTCTTCCCAGAAGTTGTTTATTTCCAGCTTCACACCGCACGCTTTGTCATCGTCAGCGATGTCAAGATTACATGTTAAGTCTATGGCGGAGGCCGTTGGAGGAGCGTCACGGTCTCTGCGGCACTTTGTGAGCTTTGGCTCCGTCAACTTTTCAAGCTTTTCTTGCTTTTCATGCTTCAAAGCTCATAAAGCCAGCAGCGCAGAAGCTCAGCTAGTTGAACTTTTGACGGAGCTGACGGCTCTGAAGCGGCGCGTTAACCAATCAGAGGGTTTCATTGTAGTGTTGTCACTACACGTATTTTGAATGTAGCGAGAGCAGGAAAAAACGAACATTTTAACAATGGAAGACAAGTTCATCATAGCCGTCTGTAATCGTCGGGAACTGTACGACCCGTCTTCATACATGTACAGAAACAGGAATGTAAAGGAACTCGCTTGGATGAAGATTGCTGAAGAGATCGGGGTGTCGGATAAGTTCGTAATCAAATATTTTCTCAACGTAATAAACATTTCGTTAGCTAGCAAAACACGGCCATGAAAAGATTCCAAAATGTCCAGCCCCATTAGTTTGACATTTTTTATTCAGGGGAAGTGTGCAAAAAACGGTGGAAGAGTCTGAGGGACAGATACACAAGGGAGAGCAGAAAGGAAAAAGAGAGGAGGAGGAAGAGCGGTTCAAAAGCAGGGACAGAAAAGCTGTGGAAGTACCTGTCCGTGCTGTCCTTTCTCGAGCCCTTCGTCGTGCCCAGACCATCATCCAGCAACATGAGCTTTGAGGAAGAGAAGGCAGTTGGGTACGGCCACACAGAAGAAGAGGCAGAAGAAGTAGCAGCAGGGCTTTCAGAGCCAGAAGGTTTGTGAGTTTGAACAGAAAACGCAGACACACAAGCAGAATTAACAACAGGAGGTCCACTACGTTTGTCTGCCCATTCTATGCCATAGATGTCTGTCATTTCTACATACTACAACTTAACTTGCATTTTGTTTCTGGTACTATTGTTACCATATTTTTTTAAATTAGCTTGTCACACTGAAAGCATAAAGAAAGCCTAGAATAAGTGGGTGAACAAATCTGTAGAATTTTTGTGGATTTGTTTTTTTTTTGTAGTTTGAACCAGAATATTTTCATTATCTACATCACTTTATAGCAGTAGCTCTGCATAAAGTACATAATGGTAGGGAAATCATTTTCATCTCTCCTATGACAGAACCAGCTGACATTGAGTCTGATACCGGATTCTCTCCGGTATCAGCGTCACCAGAACCTCCTGTGATAGGTTCTTCAGAGCAACCGGGCCCTTCTTCTGCTGCTTCCTCTGCCCCACCTATCCCTGCTTCTGTTGCTGCCTCTGCCCGTCTTGGTCCTGCTGTTTCCGCCGGCTGCCCTGGCCCTGCATCTTTCACTAGGCCTGCAGGTGTGTATGAATGTTTGGAATTGAATTTTACAATACATTTAATATGGGTTAAAACTTTTTGGTGAAACCATAAAAGTAGCAACATTTTCATTCCTCTGTGTTCTCTGAAGGCCCGGCCCGGAAGAGGGCGAGACGGAGGTCGCAGCTCTCCACCGAGCCATCGGAGTTTCAGTGGGAGATTCTGGAAGCCCTGAAGGCCAGACAGGATCCTCCCGCTGCTCGGATCCAGGACCACGATGAGCTCTTCCTTCTCTCTCTGCTTCCTCTCCAGAAGAACATTCCACCCCACAACAAAGAGATGATACAATTTCAAATGCACAAGTTGTATGAAAACAGCCATGTTCTGTTAAATTTGGAACCATTGGAGCCTACAGAGTAGTTTTACTCAATGAAGGTGGCATGTTTTTCAGGGGAGGAATCAGACTCCTTTCTGTGTCCCTCTCTCTCTCTCTCTCTTCCACTGCACTTCATCCAACAAAGTTCCTGCTGTATATTTGTATGATTTTAACAAATAATTTTTACATTAAATATTTTCTACTAAATATGGATTATGTGTTTTGGTCCTCAATATTATGGTTGCTGGTTCTAAAGTGAGATTTCTGTAATTATCATTACCTTTATGAGAAAGTACTTGATTAAAATGGGGGGATACATCAGAGAAGAATGAACATAAGCAAAAAAGTTTTAGATAAAAAAAAAAAAAAGGAAGCCCGGGTTGCTGAAAGATTTTGTTTCTGGTACTACCTATAGTTGGCATCCACCACAGCAAGGAGCACGATGTAATGGTGCCCCTTCTAATAAAAAAAAGGAGCCAGAGGCTTGGGGGTGCCTTCAGGCTCACATGCTTCCCATCGATTGCACCGCAGCACAGAAGGAAGTTCCGTTGCTCCTCAAACTCCTCCGCAATGGACCTCCACTCCTCTTCTCCAGGCACAGCCATGAACTCGTCCACTAAACCATCCCAGATGGCTGCCACCACATCAGGGAAAACATTTTTCTGTGTTTGGTATTAAAATAGAGCAATTTAATCCCAATGTCAGAGGGGAAAAAATACATTAATCAAAGTTTCAGAGTGGATTTCAAAGTAGATGTTGAATAATATGTTTAGTGTATGCAAATAATGAAAAACGATTTCAAAACTGAGTGGTAGTTCTGTGTTCTGTGAATTAATTAACAAGGAGATCAGGACGGCATAAATGACATTGTCTGCTAACTCAGCTATATTTTTTATCTTTTTTTCAAGAATTTCAAGGGTGAGTAGTCTAGAAATCACAGATTTTAAAAAAAAGTCATTAATAACACTTACCAAAGACGGATGGACAGGCGCTCTTTGGGAGGAATAGAGCGCCTGTAGTTGGTGTCCTGGTAGGCAATTCGAGCTCCGATGCGGCCCAGGAGATCGTCAGATTGGGCGCGGGACAGACGAAAGTACCACTGAAAGCGAACCTCATCCATACGTAGCTCCTGGACCAAATGGTTAAACTCCCCGAACTCAGAACGCATCCGTAGAATGGGGTGTATCCACAAACGGCGCTGATGTTGCCGAAGATGACGTTGTCTAGCTTTATTTAGCAAGTAGAGCCAAGCCACACTCTTAATAGTGTCCGCCATCGTTCAGAACGTACAGCAACAGAAGAAGCCCTGCCCACGCGTTGTTTTCTGCTCAGAAGTGGCAGACTTTGCAAGCTTCAACATAGAAGCGTCAAACTAGATGCTTTGTGAGCTTTGCCTGACGCTGATAAAGCCTGCGGTGTGAATGCACCATTAGCTAAACTGTATAGTGGCGTTAATCCGAAATGCAGAGATAACATTTAATGGGGATCCTAAATCTCCACCCTTTCTGGTCGGCCCATGAGGATTACTCAGACATACATGAATTGGCCAAAAAAAAAAAAAAAAGAATGAAAGTCAATGGAGCAATTAATGCTAATTTCTGGTCCTCTTTGCCTTAAGTCTTGAAACACACATATGCTGTACCTCAATTTAAATAACTCCTGATGTGTGTTTCAGCTGTATTTATTATATAATTTGTGATTTATTTGCTTGTAAAAGTTCATAAATAAAATAGCAAATAATAAGAAATCACCTATATGACATCATTGACCTAGCACTAGCTAGCACTTGAAATACTCACCGAGACCTTGTAGAGCACACATATAAAATCTGGCTCACCATAACCATTTATGTGGTCCTTTAAACTCTAGTGCAGTGTTTCTCAACTGGGGGGTCCGCAGACCCTTATGCTCTGTGGTGGTATCGAAAGGGGTCCTTGATAATAACAACTATTGATATTAGGGATGTCCCAATCTCAAGATCGGAGCAGGCTGATATTTTCACATTTTTCAGTCATCGGAGATCGGCTATATTAGCTGATGAGTCACACAGAATTTTACAAAAGAGCCTTCCAGCTTTAGTTTGTTTCAAACATCCGTGGCGGTGCAAACAAATACTCTTAATTACTACAAATCAGCATAGCAGATTAAACACAGTTCTAATATTGGTAAACCTCAACCAAGATGCTTAACCATACTTGAAACTATATAACAAAGGCAAGAAAACACACCTTCTGGCATTCACACGTAACAACAATCCGAAATAAACAGAGAAAAACTCCTCTCGCTGCTGAAGCGAGGAGGTGGAAAAAAGGTAGACGCTCAGCTGCACCTCTGCTGCATTCAAATAGCATTGGGTACCTATGCTGAGTTCAGGAACATATGATATTTCAGTTTATAGTGAAAACAATAATAACACTCCAATTTACAAACTTAGAACAGTGTGGGCTTTCTAAAGCCTAGTTTATGCTTCTCCGACCGCACATTTGCACCCAGACGCAGACGTATTGACGGAGACATTATGGTGATGCGGTTTTTGCTGATCGAAATGGGCAGTTATTGGATCTACCGGAAATTGGAGGCAGTTCTGGAAATGATTGGAAGGCTAAAGGAGCAGTCTGAAGTGCTTAGTCCTCCTGCTGGACAGACTTAAAAGATAGAGAGAGATTGCTCTTCCTGCTAACCATAACAATTAGTACTTTGGCTCTCATTATGACCTTCAACTGGTCCACAATAAAATACCTGTGTGAGAAATGTAAACAGAGTCTCCTTACCCCCTACCTACATTTAATGACGCACAAAATCACATGTGATACAGATGCACACACCACCTGTTTCTCACTGTGCCTCCCTGCTCCTACAACACTCCCTCCCACTTTAGGAAGCAGTTGATAGTGCGCATCGGTTGCAGCCTGTCTTTTGATTTCTTGAATAAGGAGTAAAGGTACAAATTATTGCTTTTTTTCCCACCTTCCCAACCTAACCTTGTATATACCCTTTCACGCTGCAATGTGATGGGCCACTTGAAGGCTGCAATACCATGGGCCGACTGTATCTGTATGTGTAACTGTTGTTTGTCTGTCTATTGTTGATCGGGGTGTACTGAAACTAATTTCCCCTTGTGGGATAAATAAAGGATAATTCGATTCTAATACAGTAAGTTCAACGACAAATTCAACTTTTTATTTAAAAAAATCAAGTACTGCTTTCATAAATACATATTTTTTCCAAGGTCTAATCACAATCACATTATCATGAAAGCGTTCCTGTGAGCTTTTAACATTATCTTAGACTCAATAGGCTTTACTCAAGATGTGCAGGGACCAACCCGTCGTGGTCACCACACCTTAGATCTTGTGCGGACTTATGGCATTGACTGTGAAGAAATAACAGTCTTTCCACATAACCCTATCCTGTCTGATCATTTTCTTATCACTTTTAAACTTACTCTAACGGATCATATCAAACCTGAAAGATAACTTCATTATACCGCAACGTTATCAGACAATGCTGTAGCAAATTTTAAAGAAGCTCTTCCAACTTTAATCTCCGCAGTGCATAAAAGTATAATCGAAAACAGAGATTTAACTCGTGACCCCTCACAACTTGACGTTCTAGTTCAGAGCGTTAATTCCTGCCTGCGTCTATTCTTGAGAAAATAGTGGCACACCAGATATGTGAGCATTTAAACAATAATGAGCTGTGTGAGAAGTTTCAGTCAGGCATTAAAGCTCATCTTAGCACTGAAACAGCTCTGGTGAAGGTTGTTAATGATATTCTCATAGCCTCATAGGCTGGTTTAAATCTTATTTGTCCAAAAGATTTCAGTTTGTTCAGGTAAATGATAAATCTCCCTCAACCTCAATAGTTACTTGCGGAGTACCACAGGGTTCAGTGCTTGGGCCGATTCTTTTTACTATATATATGCTTCCTATTGGTAAAATAATTAGGCAGCATGGGATAAATTTCCATAGTTACGCAGATGATACCCAGCTATATCTATCCATAAATCCTGATGAATCTGATCAGTTAGATAGACTACAGGCATGTCTGGAAGACATAAAAATTTGGTGACTCTAAACTTCTTGCTTCTGAATTCTGATAAAACAGAAGTTGTCGTCTTTAGACCAGAAGCTCTGAAAAAGTGACTCCTTAGTCAACCTCTTCACCTGGACGGCATCAAATTAGCCTCCAGTAATAAAGTAAAGAACCTCAGTGTTATTTTTGACCAAGATAAGCCATTTAGATCTCACATTAAAGAAGTCTCTAGGATTTCCTTTTTTCATCGTAGGAATATTGCAAAAATTAGAACCATCCTGTCCCGGAGTGATGCTGAAAAACTAGTCCATGCCTTTGTTACTTCAAGGCTGGATTACTGTAACTCTTTATTATCAGGTGGTCCACAAAATACAATTAAAAGTCTTCAGTCAGTCCAAAATGCTGCTGCTAGGATTCTGATGAATATTGAAAGAAGAGATCACATTTCCCCTGTTTTAGCTTCTCTTCACTGGCTCCCAGTAAGATCTAGAATAGAATTCAAGATCCTCCTTCTGACATATAAAGCTTTTAATAATCTAGCTTCATCATACATAAGATACCTGATTGTTCCATATGTTCCTAACAGAGCACTTTGCTCTCAGACTGCAGGTTTACTGGTAGTTCCTAGGATTTCTAAAAGTAGAATGGGTGGTAGATCTTTCAGCTATCAGTTCCCCTCCTATGGAATTAGCTCCCAGGGTTGGTTCGTGAAGCAGACAATTTGTCTATCTTTAAAACTAGGCTTAAAACTTCGACAAAGCTTACAGTTAGAGACAGGTTAACAGGTAGTTAGAGCCAGGTTTGACAGGTAGCTAGGAAGAGACAGGTTAATGTTAGTAGTCAGGTAGAGTGTCAAAAGCTAGGAAGAGATAGGAAGAGGTAGAGTAGCTAGGTAGAGATAGATTAATGTAAGCCAAGTAGAGAGTGTTAGTAACTAGGTCTCCTAGTAGCTAGGAGACAGGTTAATGTTAGTAGCTATGCTGCTTTAGGCTAGGCTGTTGGAGGACATTATTAGAGACAGTTCCTACTATCTCACCTATTTCTTCCCAACTGCATGATGTGTTGTCAGTTCAAGCGCTAACCTGTTTTCTCTTAGTCTCTTGTTATAGTAGGTGCTCCTGACCCGCCCTGCTTGACGACCCTACAACTGCAGTGACGGAAAGTTCTCCACGTCCTGCAACAAACTTCTGCATCAGTTCTGTTGCTCTTTCTGTGTCTCTGTTCTGTATCTCTGTTCTGTAGTCTCCAAACCACAGACGGTCTCGGCAGATGACCGCTTGTCCTGAGCCTGGTTCTGCCGGAGGTTTCTTCCTGTTAAAAGGGAGTTTTTCCTTTCCACTGTCGCTTCATGCTTGCTCAGTGTGAGGGATTGCTGAGAATTACACGACGCAATCTTCTGTGGTTCTCTAATTTCTACATTAAACATTGTATTGTAATAACTCTTCTTGTAAAGTGCCTTGAGATGACATCTGTTATGAAACTGCGCTATATAAATAAACTGAATTGAATTGTCTTAGAATACGTTGTTTAAAGATTCAGAGGGTGCACCGCCCCCCATCTGAGGCTGCCATGTTGCATCTCTGTCTTTGAATACGTTAGCCGAAAGGGGTTAAACTTTTCTGCTTTACGCGTTTTAGCCAGTGACTTTGGGTAGAGGTAAATAGTGAATGAGCAACGAGCATAGAGGACCGTTTATCATAGTTTTCAATTTCAGTGGAGGATCAACCGTACTCTTTGCCCCATGAGCGGGAGGAAACCATACCACAGAATACAAAAAGAAATAACTCAGTTCTCAAGTGCTGCTCTTCTTTGTTTTTGCCTGTTTTATAGATATTTTCTTCTCCGTCCTTGTGAAAAACGTGCAATCAGTTTAAGCAAACATGACTAATACTATAAAACATTTGCTTATAAATGGAAATTAAATACAAAGTAAAAACAAATGCTTATCCTTTTACATGTTAATGTGTTTAGTGAATCTGTAGCTGTCTCTCAGAGCTCCTGTTTCTGTAACATTTTAAATATTGATTATTGAACATAAAAGAAATAATAATATCAAACATCGGTATTGGCTCTAATTTTTAGATCGGTACATTCCTACTTTTGTCTCTGTCGTCCTTCGGTCTTTCTGTCCATCTTTTCATGTACTCCCTAAGAAATTGACCAAACTAAGAGATAACTTCTGAAATGCCAAGAAAGTTACCACTGTGTGCTGATTTAAGTAATTCATCATCACCACAGAAAATCAGGCTTCACCTAAAACTGAATGACAGCTGCAACTGGCCTGAACGTGTCTGTCCTTCCAGCTATTCCAGTTCAGCTTTCTGTCCCGTCACTAGTGTCATGATGGGAGTTTTTCTTTTTGAGACTCCGGAGCGAACACAGCAATGCACAACAGTGAATTAGTTTAGATAGCGTTTATTTGAAGCTGGACGGATCCAGAGCCGTTGACTAGGAGGAACCCAGGATTGGCCTCACAGGAATGTGAGCAGGAGCTGGAGGGGAAAGTATGTGGATTCTGTCGGAGGATGATAGGCAGATGGTGGACTGGAGGATTTGAATACTGTTATTTGCTGCAGGCTGATGTCAGGTCAGAGGTAGATGAAAACCAAGGGTGGACAGACCAGGCAGAAGGAGGCTTGGAGGCAGCTAGGAGCAGCACAAAGAACTGGGGTAAAGTTCCAGGAAACAAACTTTCAGGATTGGGAGGTGCGGCTGACAGTGACGACTTCAGCAACTTGGAATCAACACGAAGCACTGATAGCGGTATTAGAAGAACCCTTGAAAGAGTTTAACAATCTGGCCTCCGTCTCAGGTAGCTGCTCCCCTTTTGAACCGCCTCCTGATTGCTCCTGATGAACTGCAGCTGGAACAGGGCCTGTCTGACACACCCTACAGGGAAAGAAGGTAAGGAAAATAAACCATTCTGCCAGCAATTTCACAGACTCTAACAACTAGAGGTTGATACTAGTACACTAAAGTAATGACCTGGGGTCTCATTTATAAACGTTGCGTACGCACAAAACGGGGCCTGAAACTGGCGTACGCCACTTTCAAAGCAAAAGTTGTGATTTATAAAAAACAGACTTGACGGGAAAATGTGCGCACCTGTACGCCAACTCGGACCCGTGCGTACGGAAATTTTTGGAGACAGGGAGGAATCAATGACGCAGTTGGTGAGGTGGTGAACTGCAGCCAGACTGCATATTACTCCTCTCACACATATCATTTCACCTCATACCAAACATTAATGATAGATCATTGTTATTATAAACATCCAAGCCAGCAATGTTATCTATATTGTAGCTTTGCAGTGAGCTATAGCTCTTCTAAAAACATTTTTCAATATTAAAATAGATACATACAGTTTATCTCAAAACCTTCAACTCAGATAAAAGGGCCGGGACTGTGTGCCAATTAATAAATTGAATCATCTGCCGTCCCTGAGCGCAAAAATGCCTGCAGTCTTGGATGGGATCATTAAAATGAGCAGGCAATACATCACGTTTCCATATACTGCGGGGGAGCAAGTTTAAATTAAAATGCAATTTACAGCAATGTCCGGTTTCCCAAACATAATCGGCGCAATTGACTGCACCCATTAAAACAAAGGCCCCGTCCGAATAAATTCCCCTCCCTCCTGTCCTACCACCTCCCCAGCATGAGAACCCCGACCCACAGCCACCTCCTCCTCCACAGGAAGCCTTCAGCCAGGGAGCAATTGATCGACCAGGATGTAAAAATTGTTTTATTGTATGATTTAAGCTACCAATGGCTGTCACTAGACGCTGGGCAACCTGTTCTTCTTCAGCCTCCTAATCCTCGCCATCTAACAGTTGAAAACACGGCATATTAGTTTGGCTCCTAAAATATGCTCCAATGTGGTGTCAGCTCAGGTGTACACGGACCCCCTCCAGTAGCAGACCCACTCTGGCGGTGGGAGGCACGTTTTTTTTTTTTCTTGACTTTGAGGTCCAACCACTTTTTTTTTCCAGAACCGTCCTGTCAGTTGCACTGACAGTCTGCACTACAGATGCGACATGCTGCTACTCGCAGTTCTTTCTTTTATTTGTGAAACCGCTGCTGTGTCCACCAAATAAAATGACTCTTCTAGCCTCCACTTCACCCACTAGCCCTTCAATCAACGTCTCCGTAAAGGTTCTCTTCTTGTTTTTCTTTTGTTGTTGCCATATTTCCCTCTTCTTCATGTGCATCAATACTCATGTCCTGCTTTGCATTGACCTTTTATAGCCAGATTCGGGCTTGTTCAGGGCGGGATACGAGCCATATTCACGTGGGCAAACTTCCAAGAAGACTGCGATTTATAAAGGGAAATTGCTTACAACTGTGCGTAGGCATGGTTTTATAAATCAGAAATCTTTTTGGCGTACGCAAACTTTTTGTTTTGGTCGTACGTACACTTTTAGTAGGGATTCTACACAATGTTTTATAAATGAGACCCCTGAGCTTTCCGGTCACACAGAGTTTCAGGTCAAAGAAACCACTAATAAATTGTTTTTTTATTCACTCCAAATAAGATGCGGTGAAAAAAAACAGATATTAGCCCGCCTGTATTCTGTGAATGTGTGATCCAGTCAATAGTCTCCACTCTGGAAGTAACAGCAGCTCAACAGATCGTAAATAAGAGTGCACATTAACGCCCAACTACAGCAACGGCATGAAGCTAGATATCTGGTTGCCAGATTATGAAAAGCAGCAGCTCCACACACAATTATAACAAAGTCTGTATTTTAGTTAAGTGTCCTCCACAATGCTGTGCCCCACAACAGATAAACCCAGTCTTAGCTGCTTCACTGCAAGTGTCGTGGCGTGTTGTGTAGCCAATAATCTGCTCAGGTCGCCATCATCCACGATTCTTCATCATGTCTTCTTTTTCCTGATTTTCCTTCTTACATTTTAAGAATCTTTCCCTCTCCATTTATCTTTCACACTAATAGAAACCGCCTATTCTTTAATCATAGCTCATTTCCGATTCTCTAAGGACTGCTCTCCCACTGTCCGATGATGGTAAGTGGAGCAGCACACACTGGTGTAGGGGCAAGGCATCCTACTATGGTTTCCACAATTGCACTAAATAGGAACTATGTAAAGTTTTTAATGAAAAAAAAATGTGTGTATTTTATTGGTTCTCTCCACCAGCGGCAATCTTTAGCATATTTTAAATTTGAAGACTTTTTTTTTTTTTTTTTTACTTAAACTGCTCACGCGGACCCCCCCAGTGGGTGTGGGCCCCTTAGTGGGCTTGGGCCCCTAAGCCAGTCCCACAATACCCAATGGATAATCGACCCTTTGCTCTTACCTAATCGACTGTTTCTCCCCCAGCAAAGCTGCCACTTTTTACATGGCCAGGTTTAAAGTGTTTTTATTCATGTTTAATTCTCCTTACTCTTTCCTGGAAGAAGGACGCAAAGCTGGCTAAACTCGCTGCCATTTTTCTTCTTCTTCCTCAGTGTAAGTCCACTTCGTATTTTGGACAAAACCTAAAGTACTTTTTGCCGCCGGTCGAAAATGGGCATTGGTAAAGCAAAGTGAGCAACCTCAGCAATCTCAGACACTGAGGGATCCAGGGACTCAGCTCAGAGTGGGATTGGCGTTTATAATGGTGGCAGAAAATGAGCAAGCTGGCATGGCCTTGAAGGTGAGTATACTTGATGGAGAAGGGAAGCAGATCAGAGATACTAATAAGATACAGTAGGCAGGCAGATGGCTGGGTTCAGTTGAGCATACTACTGTACTGGCATACAACTGAAAGTAAGGCACAAGGAGAGATGCTGTCTATAAGGAGCAAACACAAGGATCTAGGCACAGACATTGAAATAACAGTCAAAGAACATTTGCTATCATAGTGGGTGATTGAACCATCTGCCACAAACTGGAAGGGAAGCTGGGTTAGATTTAATGATTTAATGATGAGAGGATTTCAATGAGTAAGGACAAGTGGCCCCATCCACAAAAAAACAAACTTGGAAATACAAAGAGAAACCCTTAGAATGTGTTATACACTGTGGTATAGTAAGTTAGGTATAATAGCAGATCACTAAGGGTTGATGCAGTCTGGCCATTGGGAGGTTCAGGAGTTTTTCTGAGTGACTGGTATGATTTAGGGCCGGTGGCCAGAATGTTTTATTTATTTAGTTGTCCTCTAAAGGACTATGTTTTAGCCAGTGTCAACATTTTTGTGTGTTTTTGTGTGTATGAATGAGGCATCTTCCTTTATATACGTTCTTTGTGAGCGCTAAAGCTACTGTTGCACTGTACTTTCACTTAGCACTACTGTAAGTCTGCAGAACTGCTCGTGTTGTGAATACATATTTCAGTAGGGCTACAATCTGTATTCATCGTTTGATTCTGAATGTGGGTTAAAAGATTTTAATGCAGAGCAAATACTTTTTGAAAGTGATTATTTTTTTAGTTGAACTTTATTTAACATACTGCATATAATGAATCATTTCCACTATATTTCCCTGGAATGTTGCTACTCACTGGTGCCATCTATTTGATCTGGAGATTGCTGTACAAAAACAACATAGGCCTATCGTTTGCTGTCCCAGGTATAAGATGTTTTTGCCATTTTAATCATCAGCTATGCTCAATTATGTAATGTTTGGAAATGTTCTGGCATGTTTTTATGTTGCAACTAGAGGTAAGGAGAGTACGCAAAAATTGTTCAGTACAGGTAGTACTATTTAAACATATTTTTATTTAAGAAAAGTAACAAGTAGCCTTCCAAGAAATTACTTAAGCAAGAGTAAAATAGTAATACGAAAAAAGGTTGCTCTAGTGGCCTACTGAGTAACTTGATCAGAATATCAGATACATTTTTTGGCACTATTTTTTGAATGATTACATCAGACAGACAAAAATACAAGGTTATGTGAATATTCTGGTATTTTAAAGATTAAGATGAAAGATTTAATACATACAAATGTCATAAAAATTACAAAACTACCAAAATAAAAACAAAATTAATCAGAACAAACTTTGAACAAACTTTTCATCATAAAACCAATTCAAGTTATAAAACAAGTAATGCATCTATGTTAGAAAAGGATAAAGTGTTTCCTGTAGTGTTTAATTCTGTTAATCTCCAAAGCTCAGCAGCTCGAAAAAAACAGCAGAACAACAAAGCTTGTACAAACAAGAGGCCTTACAGTGCATACACACGGCACGCGATAGAAACAACCAAAAAGGGCCACACGCTCCTAGCTGGTCGCTTGCACATTCGCACCTTGAACAGTGTCCAAAGCAAACTAGTCACGCTTTAAAACATGTTATCTTCACACGCGTGAAGCGGAATTACGTAAATTGTGGGAAGACCCTGACCGGGACCACTCTGCTGCCTCCTCCCTCCCTCCTCCTTCAGACCCTCTGGGAGCTCCCAGCGGACTCTGGTCTCTGAGCTGACCACGGTAAATGTTTGGCCTGCCTTCCAGCGGAGCTGGGACCGCTGTAGTGGGGGTTTGGAGAGGTACCAGTCGAGCTGTGGTGCAGGGATCCATAAACACCCAAGCTCCTTGCCCAGTTTGTCACTCGAAGGTCCAAATTTTGCCTGCCGTCACACAAACTAATAAGCTGAGCGGCTGTCCATCTGTCTGCGGTTAGTGAAAGTTTATAATATAATATGTCAGCGGTGCGGGACATGCTGTGGTGGAGCCATTACCAGGACTGGGTGTCCAGGTGAGGAAGCTGTTCATCGATCACTTCTCGGCGGAGAGAAGCCTTTTGTGGCCACAACAGCTCTTGTAAGAGCCACCCACAGACCTCTTAAATGGACTATATAATGCTATTTTACAGCTTTCAACTTCTGGGATAGACATGTGTTAAAATGTTGCCATTTGTGTTATAAATTATTAATTTGTCCTAACATTTAACATGTATCCTGTAGCTAATGTTGGACCACAAAGTAAAACGGCTCGTTTCTCTATAAACCTGCCTCCTGCATCCCCTTACCCGCCCGTGCTCTGCTCCCCAGGACTGAGAGAAACAGTGCTGAGCTTTATCTCAAACAGTATTCTGACATTGTAATTTGAAAAGCACGAGGTACCACAATAAAAATCTGTTATATTAAGGGCTCAGACGTTTGGTTTATTTAAAAACAGAGTCAATACAGCCTATCTCTGTTGCTAAATCTCCAGGCTTTAGACAGAGCTGAAAACAACTAGCAGAGTCCATTAAGCAGATCTTCCAAGCCCAGTATATAAAAAAGCCGTGGGTGTTGTTTTCACCCATTTACTGAACATTTTGAGATGCTACAGATCAATTAATTAACCACACAATGCTGTTATAAGATTACATAAGCATCTTAAAAAATGGCTAACACACATTAGCATGTAGCCACTTCCTTCTCTGTCCATCAGGCATCTTTGTTCTTTGATCCAGCTGTTCTTTAGGAATGTAGAATAAAATCCTGTAATTCATGCAGCCAAATAGGCGTTTTCCCCGCATATAGGAAAAAATTCAACAAAGATGTGATCAGAATAATTACCTCATCCCTAGTTATCCCTAGACAGCCAGTCAGCACCAAAAAAAAGAATGGTGCTCTAAATGGCTGCTTTGTAAACAACAGCATATAGAATGTCAAGCAGCACAAATACTTATTTAGGCTTCCCAAGCTGCATTTTCTGTATAATATTTCCAATATGTTCCCGGGAAAAACTCACAAATGGGTTGATATTCCACAAACAATTTTGAGTTACATTTAACAGAAAAATCCGCAAATAGTTGTATCAGCAAGTACTGAACAATGAATAGGACAGGGTTGACAAAATCTAACCTGATGGTCCATTTGTATAATATTGCAGAACCATCTTTTGCAACAGCAAAGTACCAGTTTTAAGTTTGCCCTTCTCAGCCCCCTACACATTGTTTATGGTTGTGTTTTGGATAGCTTGAAATACATCAAATCTTAAAATTCTGAAGGAGAAGGGGGTGCTTCAAAAATTTTATAGGTAAACAAGAATAATGGTTCTAAACACCATTTAATTTGCTAACTGATTCAACTTTTGTAGAATGTTGCCAAACCTCAGTCAAACAACTGACTTGACCAACAAGGATAGAATCACCTAGCGGTCCTCCAACAGAACCTAAGCAGCTGCGATCTCAGGCCGACTGGGTGACGGTAAATAGAAAGCACAGTTCCCAGCCCAAAGGGCACCACCAACCTGTCCGCGTTTTTAACAGATTGTCCCCACTCAGTGTGTGTGTGAGAAACTGTCAAAGGAGCAGGACGTGTTTTCCTCTCCTCCTGCTCCACTCCTGCCCAAGTACCTCCCCGCTTTTTCTTCTTCCACTGTGGACAAAGAAACAAAGACTACAATGACTCTCAACGCTGATTTCACTCTCCAAAACATACTGGAAAGATTGAAGGACATGGAATTAAAGATCCAATGCCTTGAAGAAAACAATACTATTCTGAGTATGAGATGCGATTTTCAACAACTTGGCAGGTCGATGCCACCAACAGAGAGTACCCCTCCGAACAGACGACGTCTATCGGGAAGAACTCCCCCCCACTCATCAGAAGAGTGGCCAGCACTCAGATGACAGACACCCAAAAAGAAAAACAAGGAACGTCAAAACAAACTCCAACAACCAACAACTTTGATTATTCCTTTAAAGAAAAGATTCACAGCGCTGGCCTCTCCGGGCTCTCTGAGTCTAACAGACGCACAGCAAAACTACAAAAAAATTGTTTTCCATGCAGGAACAGTTGACATCTCCCACAAGACATCTCAAATTTTAAAGAAGGACTTCTTGGATTTACTCCAGAACTTTAACACCCACAAGGTAGAACTTCACATATCGGGACCAATTCCAGCAACGCCCTCAGACGAGGAATTTAGCCGGATCAAAGGATTTACTAGATTTATTAAAACTGTCTGTGCTGAAAAGTCTATTCCATTCCTGAATAATTTTAAGATCTTCTGTGAACGAAGGCACCTATTCACAAAAGATGGACGTCACATCAATAAGAAAGGTCAGAAGCTCTTTCTCTGGAATGTGTTATCTAAAGTAAACTGTCCTTGAACGGAGATACATAGTGAATGCCAACCCGGTGTAACACACAGAGAAGATGACATCCTTGCACCCGTCAGTGATAAGCCTGCCACAGTCATGCCAGCTAACTGTTCAACAATACCGTCATATGACCTTCGAAAGAAACACAGAGTTCCAGCATCTCTATATGATGAACATGCAGATTCTACTGTGCAGAGGATGCTCCCTGAGACGGCAGATCCAATCAATACACTGGCTGGCGGCGGGACTAGCAGCAGATCCAACTCATCGTCAAAACCACAGTACTGGTACTATTAGACCTAGAACGTCTAGAGAGCTGGGTCAGACTCTCTGGTACAGTACTCGATTGGTTCAAATCCTACCTTAAGAACAGGAACTTCTTTGTGTTGATTAGCCAGTTCTAATCACAAAACACAGAAATCACATGTGGGGTCCCCCAGGGCTCCATCCTAGGGCCCCTCCTATTTAGCATCTACATGTTCCCACTAAGACAGATTATAACCACCAACAATGTTAACTAACACAACTATGCTGATGACACTTAGCTTTATATCTCAATATCACCAGGTGATGTTGAACCCATCCAAATCCTCAATAAATGCATTGAGCAAATTAACAGCTGGATGTCCCATAATTTCCTCCAACCGAACAAAAACCAAACTGAAGTGCTTCTCTTCGGACCCTAAAAAACTTGATTAAATATCAGTACACAGCTTCAGTTGGTCCAACTAGAAACTACCAACCAAGCCAGAAATCTAGGTGTAATAATGTACTCAGACCTGAACCTCCAGGGTCACATAAAAGCAAAAAGAAGGTCAGCTTTCTATCACCTGAGGAACATTTCTAAGATTAAAGGAATGGTGACACAAGGAGACCTAGAAAAACTCATCCATGCGTTAATCTCTAGCTGCCTTGATTACTGTAACAGTATCTTCACAGGTCTACCTACAAACTCAATCAGACAGCTGCAGCTGATCCAGAACGCTGCTGCTCGTGTTCTCACTAGAACCAAGAAAGTAGAACACATCACCCCAGTTCTAAAGTCATTACACTGGCTCCCTGTAGCTCAGAGAATAGACTTCAAAGTGCTTTTATTAGTTTATAATTAATTGAATGGGTTAGCACCAGAGTACATTAGAGATCTGCTATCATGTTACAAACCATCCAGATCACTCAGGTCCTCCAGCTCCAATTTACTGATCGTCCCTAGAACCAGAACCAAACATGGAGAAGCAGCTTTGACTTTTCTATACTCCTCATATGTGGAACAAACTACCGGAATAATGCAAAACTCCAGAGACACTGAACTCTTTTAAGTCTAAAATTAAAACTTACCTATTTAGACTTTCTTATGAGTAACTGTTTTTACTTGTTTATTTTTAATTGTTGCACAAATTATTGTCTTAATTACTGTAAATGCTTTCTTGTGTTAAAAACTGTAAGCTGTCTTCAGATCAGTGAATGAACTAAACCTGTGTTTTTTACTCACTTGTCCCTACATTGTTGTATTTTCTTGATTATTGTCTTATTGTAACTGCTTATTTGTATTCTAATCAAATGTAAAGCACCTTGAATTGCCCTGTGTTGAAAGTGTGCTATACAAATAAAATTGCTTTGCCTTGCCTTACTTTCTTCTTGGACCAGATCTCAGATTTTTTATCTGATTTAGTTTTAAACACTAATTAGGTAATTAAAATAGGGGATTTCAATATTCACATGGACATTGAATGGGATAGCATAACTGCAGCCTTTAATATTATCTTAGACTCAATTGGCTTTACTGAGGGACCCACACACTCTGCTCTACACACTTTAGATGTTGTACTGACATACGCCATTGAGTGTGATGAACTAATAGTCCTTTCACATATCCCAGTCCTATCTGACCATTTTTTCATAACCTTTGAATTTACTTTACCCAACGTTCCAAAATCTGAAAGAATTTTAATTACAGTAGAACTTTATCAGACAGTACTGTAACAAGTTTTAAAGAATATGTTCCATTCTTGCTTCCCTATGTGTCTCAGAATACCACAGTTGACCACAGTAATTCCAACACTAATGCTTCAGAAATTGATGGTCTGTTCCAACGTATTACTTCCTCACTGCGTTTGGCACTAGAAAGTGTAGCGCCCTTAAAAAAGAAGGTAATCAGCCATAGGAGGTGAGCACACCTGGTTTAGTGCAGAGTTGTGTACTTCAAAGCAGAATACTAGGAAACTGGAGAGAAAATGGTGCTCTAAATGATTCCTTTCTAACCTGGAAAAGTAGTCAAATCTTTAGAAAAACACCCTTCGACAAGATAGAACAGCATATTTCTGTCACTGACAGAGGTAAATAAAAACAATCCAAGGTTTTTTTTTAGTACAGTTGAAAAACTTAAACAGAGTCATGGCTCTGTTGAGCCAGCTATTCCCCCTTCTTTCAGTAGTGATGATTTTATGGGATTCTTCATAAGTAAAATTGTTAGGGAAAAATACTAATGTTGTATTATTATTTTTCTTAGGGTGTATTTCTTTATCACATAGTTTAAAAGTACTTTTTAAATGTCATTTGGTTTCAACCATTTGTTCCTTTGTATACACACTGTTCTTTTAAGATGTTAATGAAGTTTGACCAAATAAAGAGAGACTGCAGTGGGAGGGCCTTTTGAGACCAGGTGACAGAGCTGTGTGATCAGGAGACAGAGCTGAGAGAGTCTGAGGCCACGTCCTAACTAAGCCGGTTAATGCCTTAAACGTATAATTATTTAGTCTACACCCCCCTATCTAACACTACCCGGCGTCGTTTAAGGTCTGTGGCCGGATAACTATTAGCCGGGTAAGAGAGCCGTGTAAATCTTAATTAAATGGCTAAACGAGCTAGTGTGGACAGCTTCCCCGGATAATGAAAGGAAGTGGTGTCAATGAATGCTGCGTCAATAACAATATGACACTACAGACAAAGACAACAGCGAAGAGTAATAAATCGATCTCGTCGTCTGTCTACACCAAAAACTGTCTCTTCTTCTGAGCAGCTATTGTTCTCTTCGGTTAACAGGACAAGCAGATATGTACTGTGCTCTAGAGCTTCTTGTATATATTATGTAGGCGCTGGCGTCACGTAGATTGTACGCGTTTTTCATGCGTCTTTTCGCGCATGCCCAGTATTTGCACAGGTTGGTATGGGATTGCGCAATCATGGGACCTTAAACGGACATTAAACGGGGTGTAAATGCTCGTGCTGAGTGGATAACATTAGGCGTATAACCTTATCGGCTTAGTGTGGACGTAGCCGAAGAAGCTGAAAGGAGAACAGAGGGTCAACCAGAGTATCTTCCTAGTCTCCCGCTGCAGAACTTTACTTTATTCTATCTCCCACTGCAGAGCTCATTTAACTTCAATTTCTCTCCGACCCCTGTGTGTGATTCTTTCTAGGTTAAACCACTATTTTTTACCCTAACAAAAATAAACTCTATTAAAATAAAATCATTGGCATTCTCCCAAACATGATTAACTCTCTTTCAGTAAATGAGGAAGTATCAAAGAGAACTGTAGAACCGTGTTTATGTCTGTACCGTTTTGATTCTGTTGAACTTTCAGAATTATCACAAATATTAGCTTCATCTAAACCCTCATCTCGTTTGTTAGACCCAATACCAACCAAATTATTAAAGGTAGTGTTCCCTCGAGTTACTGGCCCTATTCTAGACATGATCAATCTGTCTTTAATAAATGGATATGTGCCTCAGGAATTTAAGGTTGCTGTAAATAAACCTTTACTTTAGAAACCCTCCCTGGATTAAGATGATTTAGCTATCTATAAACCTATATCTAACCTTTCTTTCTTATCCAAAATTCTTGAGGAAATAGTTGCTAATCAAGTATGTGAGCATCCAAACAGCAACAACCTGTTTGAAGAACTAATTTCTCGGGTAAAATTGCTCTCTTCCCAAGCTAGACAGAAATTAAGTCAAAGTTCCCTCTGTAAGCCCTGTGAATTTATCTCAGTGCGAACTGCTTCAGAGACATAGCAATGTATCTCAGTGGCCTTCAGTTGAGCCAGAATATGTAAAATGTAAATAGGTCTCCTTCAACTTCAGTCTCGAAGTCCCAAGCATTATGCTATATTCACTTGTTGAGTTTACTAGTAATTATTAATTTGGTAATAAATTTACTACACGTTAAACATAACTATACTGAAATAAGTTTCCTATTACAGTCCTCTTTTTTTCATACATAAAAACAAATTATTTCCATGATAGTAATACATTACCCAATGATAGTGGGACAGAGCCAAAAAGAAAAACAACAAAACCAATGATCACGCAATGAATTCATATTCAGACATTTCTCATGCTGACCATAGGTATCAGCTCATAAAAATCAGGAAATTCTCCATTTAGACCACTTTGGGATGTAGCTTGTCAGAACTGAAAAACCATCTGGGGCGCTTTACTTTGTATAGACCACTTGTAGGGTTTGTTCTTTGTTCACCACTCAGTTCTTTTTGATGAAAAAAAAAGACATTTATGACGACCTTCCTGCCCCTGGGATGGCCACACTTCGTCTCGTTATCTGTAGAAACTCTAAAAAAAAATCCAACAGAGAGAGATGTTATGTAGCCTCTTTAGCATGTCTCAATTGGATGTTAAAATGTCCAGTCAGTGTTGAACTGTGTACTCCCCCCTTGGTTGTTGGTCTCATGCTGTCGTCAGGAGCCCCAAGGTCCACCTATGGTCTCCTTTAGCCTCCCCACCAAGTGGCCCCCGCTACTTCTGTTGTTCCCCAGAAGGGGGAGGATCATCAGTCAGGAGACCTGCATTTCTGGAGGTCCCTGATGTGATCCTCAAGCGTTAGCGTTTGTCATTAATGGTTAGTTCTCTAAGCAAATTATGAGATAAACAGAAGACAGTCTTGTCTAGATCACCTTGATGTCGCTGTCGCATCAAGCAATCGTAAACAAACTCCACCATTGAAGTTAATAAGCCAAGCTTAATTCACTTCTTATGAAAGAGGAAACTGGTCAAGATGATAGATGACGAAGATGAAAGAAAGTTCTCCAAAGAAAAACTCTCCAATCTAGTTTATATCTGAGTTACTTCTCCCCCCTAGTATAATTATATCATATTAAAACTATTTTTCAAAGAAGTAATTACACTCAGATTTAAACTAAAATCCTCAATTCAACCTGAAAATGTCAATTATCCAATTCTCTCCCAGTAGCAATCCAATTCCCCCTTGGCTTGAAGATATTAAAGCCCTGTTCCTGATTGCTACCAGCTGTGGAGAGAAAAAGTTAAACGCAACGACCAAACGTCGTTCATCTGCTCTTCCTGTATCTGTGGAAAAAAATCTTTAAAATAAACCAAAAATACATTTAAACATAACTATACTGAAATAAGTTTCCCATTACAGGGAGCTTAGCAACGTTTTGTCACACAGAAACACACATGCCAGTTATGGAAATGATGGCCTCCGCCACTCGTTTGTTGCAGGTACACGGTTTATCTTATGTGGTTTATACGTAAAGGTTGTGCTTTGACTGCATGTAATCAGCAGCAACATGGCAGGGCACAACTCTGCGCACTCTGTCTGTTCTGTCTGAACAAATCAGAACCATCCGCTCATGGATGATGGATCGTAGAGGGCTGTCGCTCTGCATACATTGGATTAGTTAATTTAAGTATGGTCCCCTGATAAACAATAAAAAAAAAACTCAGAACTCCCGCAGACTGCTAGCACGCTAATTTTTATGTAATTAATCCCAATTAACGCATTAAATTCCCACCTCCGCAGGCGGTTTTTCATACATTCCAAGATCCATATCTCTATCAGAGGCCTGGAAGGTTGAGGGTCCTACGAAGTATCTTTGCTTTACCAATACTTTGCTTTTATGGACTGAGAATCCTGATCTTATTCCAGGGATCCATTGAAACCTTTCCTCCAGTTTGGAGGTCACTGCTCTGAGTGTTCCGATTACAATGAGTACTACTGTCATCTTGAACTTCCAAGCCTTCTCTAGGTCCTCTTGATATTTCTCGAGTTGGCAATACTTGGTATTGCCAAGTCTACCACAGAGGCTTTCCTCTGCTCTTTATCAACCACCACAATGTCTGGTTGGTTTGCCATTACCATCCTGTCTGTCTGTATCTGGAAGTCCGACAGGATCGTCGCTCAATTGTCCACCAACCTGTGTTTCCCACTTTGACCTTGGGGTTTCCAGCCCATACACCACACATACGTTTTTTATACACCATGCCAGCAACTTGGTATGCTTGTATGTGTTAGGATTTTGTGGCTGTTTGGTTCTGTGTCTCTCTCTCCCTCACTTTCTCCACAGGGGCATGGCAGGCTGGGAGAGGCAGGTGCAGCTCATCGGAGCTCATCAACACAGGCTTCAAAAACGGAATGCTTACTGCAAGATGATGCCAGTCTGTACTTGCAGCATTTGCGGTATTTGGCCGACTACTCTCCAGTAGTTTCTTAAAGATCCTTCCTTCGTGTCACTTTTGAGTCCTTACCTGCATGTGTCTTCCTGTAGACAATCTTTCGTTGTTCCTCGACTGCTGGATCGATCTGGATCTCCTCCATCTCCAATGTTTGTTGGGGTCTGGTTCTCCTCAGTCTCCGGTCCCCGCTCCGGATCCAGATCTCCTCAGTCTCCAGCGCTTTGGTCAGCCTCTGCAACATTCCCTGTCCGGACACAGCTCCTACCCTGCTGGGATCCTGTAACTCGCCTGCACACCCATCCGACAAGTCATCGTCACGTTCAAGTAAGACAAACTTCCTACAATACAACTCTGGCTGATTATCATCTATCCTCACCTTCTTCCGTGTTCCTCTGGCTCCTGAGGTGATCTGAGACTTGTGCAACATAAGAAAACTGTAAAAATAAATATTATTTTAAAACTTAATCCTTTTTGTTGTGTACTGTCATGGAGTCTCGAAAAACAAAAATATCAGTATGCTACTTATAGTCAGGCAAAGAGGCCTCTTTGCACAGCCTACACCTTGGGTCTTTTTTGGTGTGGTAGACCCGAGCCTCTATTGGTTTTGTGCTCAGAACTGCCCTTTTGCCACTCTGGAAACTTCCTTAACAGATGGGACAGAACTGGTTTTGAAAATAATTCGATGGGCCTCAGAGGAGTAATCTTAACAGACTGCTGATTGAAAAAGGCACATGCTCAGATGTATGGTTCACATATAAATGCTAAACAGCTTTACAAATATAATCACCATCTACACCTTTTTGCTATTCATAAACATGATTAGATGATTGCAAATGGTCACTTGTTAGCAATTTAGTCTCTATCCCTGCATTTCAATATGCCTTCACATTCAGCTCTCCTCATTTAACTTCAAATCAGTCTTCTTATGCTTGATCAAACTTTGGTTTTGTTTAACATTACTTAGTTTTTTTATGGTGCTGCTTCGTGCATCTTCATGCATAATGATTTACTTGTTTATAGATATAGATCTCTTTCTAGGTGCCAAAATCTCCTGCCAAATGGAGAGAAAGTAAAACCTCTAAACACGTTAAACGGATGGGAGTTTGAAACAGATGTGTCCTCACACTTTAGACAACTTATGAGAAAGAAAGCAGGTTGTAAGATAGCCATGGTTTTAAATGATGATGATGAAAATGGTTCAGGCATTTACAAAACTGCTTTACATGCAGAACAAATGCAGACTCTGATGCTACAAGGTTCAATGCATTTTTGCCATCACCAATTAGTTTTACAACAACCAGCAAGACATTGAACCTAAGAATAGACAGCACTCAAAACATACAGACAGCAGAAACATTTTAAACTGAGACCATATTTAACATTTTTTTTAATATAACATAATTTTATGTACTGAAATATTGTATTGTATAAACAATTTCCAAATATATACAGCTAAACCTGAATTTATTCTATCCCCCAGTAGATGTATCAAATAAGTTATTTTTTTTCTGATCAATGAGAAAAATTAAATAAAATCTAAAGGAAACATTACTTAAAAACTATGAACTGGTAACAAAAACAGACCATTTCTGAGAAGAAAGTTACCCAAATCTTTTTTTTCACAAACATTACAATGAACAAGAAGAACAGCAGCTTCTTTTTCAGTTCAGATTTTAGATCAGACTGTGACAAGGGACAGGAAGGTGAGTGACTGGAAAAAAACATAAGGTATAGCTTCCCTGGAAGTTCTCTACAGAGCCAGGAACTTTAATTATGATGAATTCTTATTTATATTAAACATCTTCATAATACATGTCATCTCAAGGAACTTTACATGTCCTTTCAATTCAATAATGCATACTAATAGCATCAACTCAGACTTGCAGCATTCACTCCTACTGGATGTGTGACGGAAGATTTTATTATTAATGCTGGGTCATTAAGAAAGGTTAATTCCTCTTACTCAGCTCTTAGACAGCTGTTCTAATTCTAAGGTACAAACAAGAACCAATTGTCTGTAAACATCTCATCTTGACTTATGATAACTCTTATTATCTGGTGTTATACTTATGACAGATCCTGTGAATGTCTTTCTCAGCATTAAACAAAGTGTCTCTTATTGTTATCTATTTTCTGATTGTCCAGTGAAACTATCTCCTGATTTTTTACTGCTGACTACTGAAGTGACACTTCGTCTTCTGTTTGATTATGTCTGAAATCATCTGTATGATGTAATGATCGGTCAGAAGCTGATTCAATAGGGTATGGCTGACTACTATATATACCCATGCATCTGTGCTGAAGCGTTGTGGTTCTCAGCAGGAGGCCCTCCGTGCACGTAAAATAAACTATGTAGGAATATAGCTGACACTTAGTTTTATTCTCTCATCCAAGGCCTCTCAGACACCCACATTCTACCACATGAACATGTAACAACAGTCGACAAGTGTAGCTTCAATGGAAAGAAAAACACAGAGTAAAAGCTAAAATAACATCAAATAATGCAACTGGAGAGTTATAGAAGAGAACAGAAGAAGAGTGAACAAAAGTGGTCAGTCTGTTCTAGAACAGTCTAAGCCTAAAGCAGCATAACTACAGAGATAGCTCAGGATACCCCAGTAAATTAGACTGAGACATCAGAGAAGCAGAGCCAGGGGGGGAATAATTTTTCAGGACTGCATGTCCCCCTTAGGCTGTCAGTTACTAATTGTTCCCCACTCGACCACCAATCCAGGAAAGGTTTAAGCCTGACCTTAAAAGTAGATAGATTGTCTTCTTCACAGACTAAAACTGGGAGCTGGATCCACAGTAGAGCACCTGGACATCAAGATCTACCACCTCCTAGGTCCAGTTCCCGCCCCATGCAGAGTGCCAGACACCCAGCCAAGGCCAGACAAACCCACCAATGATCCGACCGGTTTCATTAGTTTGCTGGGGTTGGGGGCAGAGTCTAACAGAACCTTCTGTAAACACTGCCATGTCCCTCGCCTGAATGCTGGACTGTTTTGGCCTGATGGCATGTATGATTGTAAGTCGGCTTGGAGATGTTGTATGGGGTTCCTCTGTGGTCTTTCTCCAACTCCCTCCATCCGTTTCTCATGTTCCTCTGCCACTGGGCCTTAGCAGATGCACGGTACCCTGACAAAGTACCGAGTATGGACTGCAGGCCTTACCAGAGGCACGGGATATGGAAAAAGTGCAAGCTGTGGGCCTTACCAGAGGCATGGGACCCTGAAAAAGTACCAAGTATGGGCTGCAGGCCTTACGAGAGGCAAGGAACTAGAAAAAGATGTACCAAGTCTATGCTGGAAATTTTGTATTGGTATGGAACATAATGTGTGTAGCATGGCCCATTAGAGTAGTGTGGTACGGAGATATTTTTGGGCCTGATACAGAAAAACCCCTTCAGCAGGATAGTATGAGGCTGAGGGAAACAGCGCTTTTTTACCCTCTCCTTCACCATCTTAGGTTTTGTATTAGGTTTTTTAAATTATTATTTAAACCAACTTGAAGAAACCTTCGCTTCCTCAGTAACTTTTGAGTATTCACCTGATGCTGGGTTATTCCAGCTAGCTGTTTGTGGAGAGCTGGAAAGTCTCCTAACAATCACGAGCCACTGTGCACAAATGAGCTTTGACAGACTAAAATCAGAGGCCTGATCCGCTCTGATCCCTGGGCAGCTCTCAACGAGGTCAGGAGGCAACTCTGCACTATTATAGGTGCTGTATGTGGACTGATCCACCCAGAAAGACTTTGTACAACACTGTAAAACTCTTGCTGCAGTATTTTGGATCAATTGAAGGCTTTTAATTGCATGCCTGTAATCTAACTAGGTGATTGGATTCATCTGGATTTATGGATAAATATAGCTGTGTATAGTTGCGCAAGATAGTGCAACGAGGGCCCAGGCCCCCTTTTATCACAAGCACGTCCTTGTGCGCTGCGCAGGGTGCCACAAATTTCGATTGGACTTATTACCAGAATCACATGCATCCTGCCAGCAACGCCAAAAAAGGCTAGGCACACGAGGGCCTGGGCAGGATTCGATTCGCTAACCAGCAAGCCAAAGGGATATCTGTGGCCAAGCAGCCCGGGCACATGATCAATCGGAGCCACAGTGACAGGACCCTCACACTGTCACATATCATCGGCATAACTTTGGAAGTGAAGAAGATGTATAATTTACATGAACAAACTGGAATCTGTCAGAAAGATATTATTTAAACCGGCCTGGTGCTGTTCCCTTGATCCCTGCAACATGTTCATGATTTCACGAAGAGAATACAATGATCAACCCTGTCAAAAGCAGCACTGAGATCAAACAAGACCAAGATGTTGTTGCTGTTTAGATGCTCACACACTTGATCAGCAACTATTTTCTCAGGACTTTTGTGTAAGAAAGGAAGGTTAGATAAAGGTCTGTAATTAGCTAAGTCATCTTGTTCAAGGGAGGGTTTCTTATGTAACGGATTAATTACAACATTAAATTCCTGTGGTAAATATCCATTTATTAAAGACAGATTAATCATATCTAAAATAAGGCCAGTAATATTTTTGACAGTTGCGTAAGTTCAACGGGATCCAAACAGAGAAGACACACACATGGTTCTACAGTTTTCTCCAATACTGCCTCATTTACTGAGAGAGAAGTAAGGACATTCTCAGGTATCAGAATTACCTCTATCAAACCATAGGAAAAAATGGCCTCAGGATCAGACCTTAGATAATAAGACTTCACATCAGGAAAAAGTCCTCATAGTGTAATTGATGGATATATAGCAACGTATTTTAAACTGATGTGCAGAATTTATGATACTGTTGGAACTTCATAAAGCTAATCTTTTACATAAATTTCAGTGGATACCAACTCAAAGCCAAAGTCGGCCAGCTTTTTTCTGTAAAAAGTAGCTGCGCGCAACTGTGATGTTCGTCTTAATTTATATTTTTATTTGTTTGCAAACATGCAGCTAAAACTTGACTGTGACTCTTAAATGTATGTATAGTTCAAAGCGTAGTTTATGCTTCTCCGTTTTAACGGAGACGGATTGACGCAACGCCATTATCGTATGATGCAAGGGCTCTCTGTCACCTACACAAGGACGCACAGAGTAGAGGTCCAATTTTTAACTACCCGTCAACGGAGAGCATATGCATCTGATTGGTCAGTTTCAGTAAAAGCCAGAGATCGCCTCACCAGAATGGTGCTCTATAGTCGCTGTAATCAGTAGTTAAAACAGCGTTTGGCCATTACATGCTTTATATTGAAAGGAAAGTTTATCTAATCTATTGTTTTGGCGATTTTGAACACAATTAGGTGTAGGAAAACGATAAAAAAAAGTCTTCTGTATTTGTTTCCATTTGTTTGTAGAGTACTCTGTGGGCTGCACTTCTACTTAAAAGCTCTACAACTTAATCCAAACTTACTGTCCGTCGTCCATTGCTCCTTGAGGGAGAAATGCGTTCACAAGCCTAGAAAAAACTAAAACAACACTGAGATAGTATGCAGAGACTCCATGAAAAGTTAGCACCGCCTGCTGTCCTGGTCGAGCAACGCTGAAAAAACAATGGAGTGGAGAGGAAAAAAACGGACTACTATAAACAAAAAACGTCTCTGTCAATACATCTGCATCTGAGCGCAAATTTGTGGTCGGAGAAGCATAAACTAGGCTTTAGGCTTGTAAAATACACAGCTCTCCCTGAAATGTGCAGTTTTGCTCATCTTGGGGTGTCAGAAAACCAGTCCGTATCTGGTGTGGCCACCATTTTCCTCACACAGTGCAACATATCTCCTTGCATAAAGTTAAGATTGTTGGTGTTTTTCTCTCCCAAGAAGCTACACCCGGTCTGGTAAGCTGCTCAGCTACAATGCCCTGTTGGATGGGGAGCATCGATTTAGATTATGCTCCCAGAGACCGAAGATCGTCCATGTCCTATTGTCACATTTTTACTTTCTTTTAAAAAGAAATCACTCATATCAGTTCCTTTTGTTCTTTTTGTTTTTTGCTCTGTCTTGTCAATCCCTTCAGATGGTCGTGGCAAATGACTGCTTGTACTGAACCAGGTTCTGCTGGAGGTTTCTTCCTATTAAATGGGAGTTTTTCCTCTCCACTGTCGCTGTATGCTTGTGTATGAAGGATTACTGAGGGATTGCTGTGGTTGGAGTCTCCATGTTCAGGGCACAACCTCATATCAACAACTCCATGCAATCTAATGGGATTCTTTCAATAGAAAAACATTTTTTAAGAGTGGAATGTTTGTTCAGTTGTATTGAAATTACTTTTCTTGTAAAGTGCCTTGAGACGACACTGTTGTGAATTGGTGCGTGATGTGTTATTTTAGTGTTCCCGTTATTTTTTTAGCAGTATATAACCAGGACTACACTACAATTTGGCTTTTGACCAAGGGATCTATTGACAGAACAGATTTTTACTTCTAATCAAATAGGATATAAATACAAATATGGAGACCTTACTTTATTAAAATTACTCATTTTACTGTGAAGCCAAATAAGCAGTATGGGATAATGAGATGATCTCTGGTTATTTTGACACTGTTAATGTTCCAGGGTTTAGGAAGTTATCAAAGTACATTAAGACAATGATATGTGTTTTGAGCTCGTTTGACGTTGCATGTTGGTTCCAAATAAGCAAAATTGAAGAACTTAATGTTAAGCAATGTAAAGATATTTGCTGAACCTGTATCTGCAGGGAAGAAAAAAAATGTCCTTTTATTTCAGCTATAAAACTATTGAATATAAGCACTCTAGCTTTTAACACATACACATTTATATCTTCAACACATGTCCCTTACTTTGTATTTACGTAGGACTGTGTGAAGATTTTGAAACATTTTCCCTTGTTTGGATAGTGTGACAGCATGGTAGTTATACTTCATCCTACTCAACAGTTATAGAGAAATGTTGGTGTTACTGCTTAAAATTGGCGAGCATTGTCAATGGTTTTGATCTAGTGTTTCTGCCTACACATTTCAGCGCTGAACAAAAAGCTGCAGAAACCTCATTGCATTTAAAGTGCAATCTTGTCTGCCAGTGTTCTCTCTTAGATGTAGTTTGCTGGGTCTACTGTTCCAGACAGGGCTTTATCTCCAGCCACTTTGTGTCTGTCAAGTTTTGACCAAACATTTCTGTTGATTGCTTGTCTTAGACAAATTATCTACTCTGTCTGCCCTGCTTAGTTTTTTGGCCCAAAGTGGAAGGTTACACCCCTTAGCATCCCGCTCCCTACGGAGATAATTTGAATTATACAAACTGTATCCTAAAAAAAACTATACTAGAAAGGTTTACTTTAAAGTAAATTATCTGCTTTCGATGACAATAGAAAGCCTAACTATGATTTATTTACTTTTGCAAGACTTTTAGCAAATTTTTGTCTGTATTACAATCATGTCAAAGGCTACATCATGTTACAAAGGGAAAAAAAAGGCCTACTTGAACAGTCTCAGAAGGAAGTCAAACAACAAAGAATTAAAGTACCAATAGCTGTGACTTCCAAATTAAGAGTAGCATAGAGATCTCTTTCCAGAAACGGAAACTTCATCTTCATAAATACTTTACATTTCCACATGTATTGTTTGTATATTCCAAATTTAAAAAATGTTTGAAAATTATTCCATGTATTTACATTTTTTAAGACTTGAGGGTTCAAATGATGAATTTCTGCGAGACAAAATGTGGATTGATCAGTGTATTGTGTATGGTTACACAATTTTCTCACCCTCTGGTTGTGTAGGTTTATGTCTGACTGGCCAAAGTGTGATTTCAGGCTCTAGCAATAAACTGAAATCTACTTCTACTGTTTTTGATTGCTCGCATCCTCACAATGCATAAAAGCAATGTGTCAAATTAGGTGCAACAGTAAGCAAGAAAGTGATATAACACAACCACTTATTCCAAGATCCACATACCTGAGCTATACAGATTTGTAAGTTTTCTACCACAAAAAAAAAAATAGGAACAGTGTGACTAGCTGTCAAAAAAGATTAAGAAAAACACTGATGATATCTAAATTCAACTCATAGTTAATGTTAATCTGAAAGGGCATCAGTTTTCAAGAAATCTAACATTTTTACAAGTTTTTTTGCTTGTACAAAGCTGAAGTTGTTTTTTGTTTCTTGCTTCTGATTCGAAAAATGACTAAAGGGCAATTACAACAAAATCTTAATCTACTCTGTGCATCTTTAATCTGCTCTGGTATAAAAACTGTAATACAGACATAATAATAATAAGACATTTAAAACCTGGACTAGATTACTATGCACTAAAAGCACCAGTGTTGGGCAAGTAAAAAAAAAAAAAGTAATATATTTTAGTACTAGTTACAGCCTTAAAATTTTAAAATGTTTGCATTACATATTACTGTCTCAAAAATGTAACAGAGTTGCTACTTTTTGCAAAAATATCTTAAATATTTAACATGACTTCTAAACACTTACTTATCAATTTACATTTTACTCAACTGTTAAACCACAAATATTTTATTTGTAACACTATTTTATTAGGTGGTGTTTGTTAAATCGCTTCAAAAGAAAGCGCTGAAAGCGCTCATCATAACTGGTTAATAAAGAGGGACTCCTGAGAATGAACAGTCTTTCATCAGAAGCATAGGAAAATTGTGTAAATAATTCCATATATGTACCGTCTATCTTTTCCTCAGCCTGTCATAGTGGTTGGTTTTAACGGACTCAATAGGCAGCCACAAAACCAGAGCGACAATGGTAGGTGAATTTAGATAAAATAAGTTTATTTACAAAAGGTATTGAATGTGAACAGTTTTCTGATATCGACAGTTATGGAAGCCAGAAACGTACTGGAACTCTGGAGGCAGAGAGATGAGGTTAGCAAACTGTAGGGGGGATC